>VZZY01001011.1:17761-80985 GCA_013400335.1 Eurystomus gularis | reverse complement strand
GGGTGCACGGAGCCGGGGGGGCCGCACAGTGAGGGAGGGGGTGCAGGAGGGGACGGGCGATCCAGGCAGGGGGTCACGGTCCCGGGAGGAAGGGGGCATAGGAAGGATGCTGGATGTAGGCGGGGATGTGGGGTGCGGGGATGTGGGGTCCAGGATGGGGGGGGATGCAGGCAAGAATGTGGGATGCAGGCAGGGATATGTGGTCCAGGATGGCGCAGGGTGCAGGCAGGGATGTGGGATGCAGGCAGGGATGTGGGATGCAGGCAGGGATGTGGTGATATTTAGGCAGGGATGTGGGTTGCAGGCAGGGATATGTAAGACAGGCAGGGATGTGTGGTCCAGGCTGGGGTGGGATGCAGGCAGGTGTGTGGGATGCAGGCAGTGATATGTGATGCAGGCAGGGATATGGGGTCCAGGATGGGGCGGGATGCAGGCAGGGGTGTGGGATGCAGGCAAGAGCGCAGGCAGGGACACAGGATATAGGTGCAAGGAGCCAGAGGGAGCAGTTTCCATCTGCCCCCCCCACCTTCAGCCCCCCAGCAGCAGGATCCAGCTCCAGAGTTAGTCAGTGTCCCCCCCCAGAATCTCTCACTGGCTGGGGGATGCACATCCCTCCACGGCCCCGCTTCGCAGATGACCTTGCTTTCCTCCAGCTCCCCAGATTTAATTAGCTCCTGGATGCAGGGGAAGATGCGAGTGTTATTTATGAAGAGCCGGGTAGGGAGCAGGGTGGCCTGGGGCTTTCAGACAGAACAAGAGATTAGGGGCCTGGAAGAAGCTTTTCCTCTAGGTTGGAGGCCTCTTTCTGTCACTATTCCACCTTAGAAGATGCACATCCCTCAAACACACCTCTTGTCTTCACAAAATCAGCTTTTTTTGCCCTTGCTTTTGATTTTGTAAATTTTTTTTCCAGTCCTGTGTGGCTGCCTTGTCTCCCCAATACCTTTTCTTACAGCTCCTAAGCCCAGCTTAACATTACCTCTTCCCAACGCCACGCAAAGACCCTTCATTTCCAGCTGCACAAACCCAGCCCCACGCAAGAAAAAACCCAACCCAGCATCCTGGGACTTATATTTGCAAAAGAAAGCACCAAGGTGAAAGATTTCCATGGAATATGGATGGGGAACGGCCCCTGCTCTGAGACTCTGGCACAACCAGTGACACCAGTTTAATGAAAATTGGTGGGTTATGGCTTGTTTCTTTAAATAACCACCCTGAAAGCAATCAGGCTATGCATAGATCGGCGCCTAAAAAACACTAAATAAAATCAGTTAGTTGCTGAGATTCCTTTGAGTGAGCTGGATTTTCTCTCCCTTCTCACTCTGTCTCTTACCCACTGGGAAAACCACGGATCGTTCTCGCACAGAGATGTCTGGAAATTAAATCTGCCTTATCTGATCACGGATTTCATAGACCCCCTCGACAGACACCGCCTTTTCTTTACTCTCCCGGGAATATAATTGAGAGAGGAAGGAACAACTGGTGCTCACAGGGATGTATCCCAGCAAACCCAAAAAAAGCTTCAGCCCGGAGGTAAAACCAAGTTCAGCCAAGCCAAGCGCGTTGCCGTTGGTCTAAAGCCGCTCTGCTGGGTTAACAGCCCACGCTCGACCCAAAAGGTGCTGTCAGCTTCGCTAAGAGCTGCTGCTCTGAGATGCCTCTGCTGAGATGTGGAAAAAAATCCTCGCTTTGCTTTACTCCATCACTCCCCATCCCTGTGTTCACTCCCATCCCAAGCCAGCTGGAATATGACTGTTTTTCTTTGGAGAGATCTTCTTCCACCCTCGGATGCAGTAACCCACAAGTGAGGTGTGTAAAGAGGGGGTGATTTTAGGCTGGGAAGTGGAGAAGAGCTGTCCAGAGACATCTGTGCTCTGAGACATCTCCCTGAAAAAATAAAAATTAAAAAAAACCAAAACCCCCACGCCTTTTAAACCTGAATTTTAGCCCCTCGCTGCTCCTTTTGGCTGCACAGCCTTTCCCCAGAACCAAAGAGATAACCTGGTGGGAGAAGCACAAACTAAATATCCCAAAATATTTAGAGCGGGGTTTTTTTTCCTGTGGCAAAGTGTCTTTGGCAGCCTCCAGATTCAGTATTTGAGCGCAGGGAAACCCAGAGAGAAGCACACGGGTCATCAGCCGGATCCCAAGACATTGAAGGAGACAGTAAGCGATGTAAATTGTTGGATAAAAATATTGCCACTTGTATTGTGTGTCTGGCTTGGTTGGGCTTTGCCTGGGTTTTAATTTCGTGTGAATACAGCGGCTGGTAAAAGCTACTCAGTTGACAGCCCTTGGGGCTTCCGTCCCCTGGAAAGGCAAGAAAGGAGCTGAGCCGATGGGGAGCGATGCTCCTTTCCCGGCTAAATGCAGCCATCTGCACCGTGAGGGGGGTTATTCCATATTTTTTTAATAAATAAGGGTTTTCCAGCAGCCCCATCCTATTGCCAAAGGCTGGATTCACTTCCTCAAGCCATCATACCCTACAAAAATCATCACTATTTTGGGACAGAACTATCGTCCTCTTGTCCTTCCCATCCTCACAAGGGATGCATCCAACCTGGAAAACTAGGTCCAAAGCCTCGTCCCCGACATCCTTTGGGAGCAGTTTAAATCCAGGGCAGAGTATTGTGGGCGAATCTCCTCTGTCTGTCCTCGGCGACCCCAATTTGTCACCCAAAAAAGGCTCCAAAAGTCAAAATTTCTCACAGCTTCTCTCCCCTGACCTTTCCAGAAGAAGCTCGTGTGCTAATTAGCCAAGTAATAATGTGGCGAAGGATGTGATTCCTTATTAGCGTTTGAGAGATTCCCAGCTCCATGAGTGACATGCATCAACAAGAAAATTAACTCAGGCGCGAGGGCTCCGTAATCAAGATTAATGAAGAAACAGGCAAAGAGCAGCACGTGGCTCCCCCCTGCCCTTTGCACCTCCTGAAATGGGGCTAATCCCAAACTGAGGAGATGCTCCTTGGTGAAGCAAGTTGGTGAAGAAAGTCCCCGTTAAGCCTGGAACGACCCCAATTTTCCCTGTGAGTGGGAAATATCTACGTAACGTTCAGCATCTCTAACGCCTGGCTCCTGCACTAGCCCTAGAGCTGGAAAATGCTTGTTCAGAGCTAAAGTGAGACGTCGTGCGGTGAAGGGTGACACGGAGAGTGCTTATCTCTGGTTTTCCTCCCCCAAAACTCACAGAATCACAGAATTGCCTAGATTGGAAAAGACCTTTAAGATCATTGAGTCCAATCATTAACCTCACACGGACAAGTCCTCGACTGAACCCCATCCCTGAGCATGGTGTCTACACATCTTTAAACCCCTCCAGAGATGGGGACTCCACCACTGCCCTTGGGCAACCCCTTCCAATGCCTGACAACCCTTTCAGTAAAGAAATTCTTCCTAATATCCAATCTAAACTTCTCTCGGTGCAACTTGAGGCTGTTCCCTCCTGTCCTATCACTTGTTACTCTGTTGCTTATGAGCTAAAGCAACATGGATTCACCCCAAGAGCATCAGCATCCCTCAGCATCCCAGCGGCCGCATCCCACGGTCCCTATTGCCAAGCCATCAGGAGGGAGAGGAGTAAAACTTCTTCTCTCCTCCATTTTCCCATGATTGAAGCAGCAGCTCCCTCCCATTAGCATCATCCTTGGCTAATTACCCCCAGGAGAAATGTACCCCCATCATGGCCCTCCCAAATCCCAGTTCATCCTTCTTTGCATCCCTCGATGGCTTGAAACCCGGAGCAAAATTTCATCAAGCCACAGGTGCCCGACTTCAAATAATCCATTTTTCTCCTCGCAAGCAGTTTTCCATCAAAAATAGAAACGCCAGCAGGCAAACAGCAAAAAACCCTCACCATGGGACGACCCGACACGCCGCGTTTAACCCAAAACATTTTCCGACGCCGCAGCTCTGGCTTTTCCCACCCGCAACATCCATTTTTCAGCAATAAAAACCCCATTGTAAGAGGAAACAACCATGTTTCCAAAACGCAGCTTTTTCTGGCGTTCCTGCCAGAAGTTTTTCTTAGCAAAGCAGCTGGAGCCGAAGTGCAGTTTCCCTGGTTGGAAAAATCTCATTGTGTTTATTTTTAGCATATCGTTGAGTGCTGAATGCCTGCTCCGGCCAGGTAACGTGAAGCATCCAAGCCCTGCGATGTAAGAGGGAATTAAAGCAATTTTTTCAATGCTTTTATCCTCCCTTGACAAGCCGAGAGGTGGAAAACAACGAGGAGCAAAAGAGCATCGTTGTGTTAGCAAGGGGCTTTCCATAGTATGCACGCTGTAATTAATAAACTATAATTAATCCGCTCCAGCATCCATGCAGAAGGGCAGGAGCAAACCCCAGAGCCCAAGAACCCACAGCCTAAACGTGGATAAATGTGCTTTTATCCCCAGATCTCTCCAAATTAAGGTATTATTCAACCCAGGCTCTTGCTTCGGCTCCACCACACATTGAGTAATTCCCAGGGCTGGTATTTGGGGCTGTAATTATTCCATCACTATTTATAATAATAATAATTATAAATCCATGCCGGTGGCTAATACATTTTAAAAGTCTTTATTTCATTCATCTCTGCACCAAAATGAGATCCTGTAGTGAAATATATGGTCACACAAGAGGGAGAAACATCCCTTCAAAATTCAGAATACACGTCCCCGTATGTTCAGCCCTGTCCATTCCCTGAGCCCATGAGTCAATCTTAAGGTTGGATTTGCTGTTTTCCATCAAAATGAAGATCAGAGGGAGAGGAAAAAACCTCATTTTTAAAAAAAACACTGCAAGGTTTCATGCCTGTAAGTTACTCAGGGAGGGTTTTAGGGCTTGAATGTCATGTTTTTAGAAAAACAGGGAGTATTTTGGCCTTTCTCTCCCTCCCTGCAAATGTAAGGTTTCAGTTTTTCAGCTGGAAAGAACATTTTGTTATGGAAATCCCTTCACTTCTGCTGTAAAAAAAAACCCCAAAATGGAAACCTTTCAGCTGTGTTTGAGACCAAACATCTCAGCTGCTCACATTTTCTCCCCCAAACCCATGATTTGCCAGAAGCCTTCATATTTTCTTTCCATCCTAGAATAACTCTTCTGCCCCAAATTGAGCCCTCAAATTATTTGTTGTATTGGGGGGCTGTGCTTTGCCCAGGGGACTCAAAACTCCTGCAGCATCTCCACGTTGGAAGAGGAAAAAAAAAGCTGCTTTACCACCAACCACCATTGGAAATATTTTGCTTTTTTCATAGGATGCTCATCCTCAAAACACCCACAACCCTAAATTCCCTCCAAACACCTCCAAAAACCATCTCCCATCACTAAACGAATCCTCCTAGGAGCTGTATAAATATAAAAGTGCACATGCACAGATATATATATATAAAAAAGACGTTAGAGAGGACGTCTTCGGAGCAGTATAAATAGGCTGATGACAGCCACGGGGTGGATATAAATAAGATTAAAAGTCACAGGCACCATTTCCCTGGTGTTTTTCCCACCTCCAACCCCACACACGTTGCAGAAGGGATGGAAAATACCGTTCTCAGCCTCCCCAAAGCCCATTTTTGCACTAAAATGCTGCTGTTTGCACAGAGATGGGTTGAACAGCCTCAAAACCTGCTTGGGACCTACCTCAGGGCTTTTTTTTTTTTTCTTCTTATTCTGCTGGGGGTTACATCCATCCTCATCTTCACCAAGCTAATTGCCACTGAATAATGCTGAATACAGACAAAAATACTCCTTTCCTCCCAATATTCCCAAATCTGAAAACCTCCACTAATGACCAGTCAGGGCCCCTCAGTCTTGAAAATGGGTTAAAAAAACATATTAAGCAACAATTTTAGGGTCTTCTTCTGATGCTGGCAGCCACACTGAACACTCACTTCAGCTTTTGTACACTATGGGATGGGTGGAAAAAAAGAAAATAGCTATAAAAACGAGGAAGTAGAGAAATAAGAGCAGAGCAGAGCATGGCCATCACTTGCTTCTCCCATTGTCTCTCCATGTGTGGGACAAGAAGAGAGCTGACCATGCCTTGGTTTTGCAATAAATAACAAATAATGAACAAATAATGTAGGGTTTGCTGGGGAGCATCCCTCCAGCAAGCAAATATTGAGGGGTTTGCAATGGAGCATCCTTCCTTGAACACATAAAGGGGAGTTTGAAACAGAGCACCTCTCCTTGGAGAAATAACAGGGGGCTTGCAACATACCATCCTCCCAGCAAATAAATAATGGGGGGCTTGCAATGGAGCATCCCTCCTTGAACAAATAATGGGGAGTTTGCAAGGAAGCATTGTCTTGGTGAACAAATCATGGGGGGTTTGCAACGGAGCATCCCTTCATTGAACAAAAAATGGTGGGGGGGGTGTTGCAATGGAGCATCCCTCCTTGAATATATAATAGAGGATTTACAATAGAGCCTCCCTTCCTTGAACAAATAATGGGGAGGTTGCAACGGAGCATCCTCCCAGAAAAAAAATAACAGGGGGTTTGCAATGAAGCACCCCTCTGTTGAACAAATAATGGAGGGTTTGTAAAGGAACGTCGTCTTGGTGAGCAAATAACGGGGGAGTTTGCAATAGAGCATCCCTCCGCTGAACAAATAATGGGGGTGTTGCAATGGAGCATCCTCCCAGCAAACAAGGAACAGGGGGTTTGCAAAGGAGCATCACCTCAGTGAATAAATTAGAGGGGGTTTGCCATGAAGCATCCCTCCGTTGGACACATAATGAGGAGTCTGCAAGGGAGGATCCTCTTGCTGAACAAATAATGGGGGGTTTGCAAGAGAGCATCACCTCGGTGAACAAGTAACGGGGGGTTTGCAACGGAGCATCCCCCTTGGAGAACAAATAACAGGGGGTTTGCCTACGATATCTAACACGAGGAGTGAGGAGAGGGTGGGAATACTCCCCGCAAGCAGAGCTTTTCACCATCTTTAGCGACTGGAACAAATCTGAAGTGTCGACCGCGACTGTGTTAAGCATTCAGGGAGACAAATGCCAGGCCTGGGAATAAAGATCGGCTGCTCCCGTTTATTTCCATACGGCAATAATAACCCGCGCCTTCGCTTTATGAAGTCAAATTTGTTACGGTGGATGAGCTATAAAAAATTGTGGAGTTGGTGGGGGGGGAGAAAAAAATAGAGGCTATAAATAAATTTGTAATTTTAACATGCATTACCATGTAATTGAGAGGGTAAAGAATGGAGCTGGTGCTGGGTCAGAGCTACCTACAGCCTCCCATGGGGTGTTTTGGCCAAGCTATGAGCCCCTGGGGATGGATCCTGTTCGAGACTGATGGTGGCTTTGGCAGGGCATGGATGAGCTCAGAAAAGAGCAAGAAAAGGGGTAAATAATATTTCCCACAACAACAAAGCACAACGAGGGATTGGCAAGAAAGAAGAGCCAAACAGCCCCAGCCTCAAAGTTCCTGCACTGATGAGAAAGGTGGATTTAAGATTTAAACACAGATATCTACAATTTGGGAGCTGAGGATTAATTGCAAATTTATCCTTGATATGCATTGAGGGCTCCAGGAGAGCGATCTGCACTCACATGGGTGCTGGGGATTGGTTTCTGCTGGGGAATAAGGGTTTGAAGCACTGGTGTGAGGGTGATGGGGCTAGAATGGGACCGGTGATGGATGCAGCGTCCTTCAGGATGGAGGTACCACGGGGAGAAAGGACGGCCGGTCAAAGTGTTTGCAAAGCCCCAGCCTGGTTCTGCAGAGCTGGCACCTGGCAGCTCTTAAAAATATATAAATCTCCTCATCTTAATGGTCAGGATCACTTTCAAGATGGAGATTTTAAATGCAAAGCTGGAAAAACCCAGCTGCTGCTCCATGCAATGGGGAAAGTCATAGAATGGTCTGAGCTGGAAGGGACCTCAAAGACCATCTAGTTCCAACCCCCTGCCATGGCAGGGACACCTCCCACTAGACCAGCTTGCTCAAAGCCCTGTCCAATCTGGCCAGAGATGGAGCATCCACAACCCCTCTGGGCAATCTGGGCCAGTGTCTCACCACCCTCAGAGCATCTCTCAAAGCATCTTGCCAGCCCCAAATCCAACCCACTCAAAGTGTTTCCAACCTTGAGTAGCACCAGAAGATGGATAGACACACAGACAGAGGGACAACCACCTTTTAAAAGCAATGTGCAGCTCCCTACCAGCTCAGGGCTCCTGCTACACAGCCAGAAGCCATAAGGGATTTTAATAGATTTTGCTAAAATACATTTTGGGAGCATCCCAGCAGCAGCTTTGCTCGCCGGGCTGCACACCAGGGCCGCTCGCTTTGCAACCTGAGTGAGCAGTGACTCGGCCATCACACAGCCCACCTTCCTGTTACTTATTGTTTCCAATCTTTGATAGAGTTTTTTCCCTTCGCTGCCAGGGTCAGCAGAACCCAGCCCCGCTGCCATCCTGGGCACAGAGATCTCTGTTATTTATTTGCCAATGCCCATTGTTAATCGCTAGCTTGCTAAAGGCTGTCAAGTCTTTTTTGCGTCTGGTGCCTTGCTCTGCTGTGCCTACGCTCACTCCTATTTCAGGGGGCTTATCCAACACAGATTACGGGTTTATAGGATGTTAATAGGACAATATATATATGTTTCTGAATGGAAAAGGCACTTAATAAAAGGGCTGTGTCTCGGGGAATGTGGTGGGTTCATACCTTGAGCCATTTTTCCTCCCCAATGAGGGATTGAGGAGGGGTTCTGATGGCAGCAGGAACCTTTCCAGCTCTGCCTGCGTCCCCTTTCGACCTCACCTCCTCCGTGGATGCCCTAAACCTTGGGAAAAGCCAAGGCTGGGAAGGCAAGGCTCACTGGGACCCAGCCAAATGCGATGAGACAGGTCCCCTCCAGCCCTCACCCGTCTCCCTGGCGTGGCAGGAGCAGGGGGGGTGGCTGGCTCCTACCTCCCCCCTCCTCACTTCGCAGCCCGTAGCAAGGCAAATACATCCCCAATATATTGACAGAGGGATTTCCAAGGCGGAAGGGCTCATCTCAGGGCAATCCTGGCCAGCACCAAGGCGAGCAGCTTTTGGACACTTCTCATCACCCAGCTCCACGAGAGCAAACAGCAGCCGACATCTGTTTAAACAGAGATGCCGTCGGGTGCCTCGCCCGGCTGTTTACACTCCTGCAAAAGCAATCTCACCCAAGCCTCTCTCAGCTGTCAGCTCATTTCACGTCTCATCCATGCCTCCAAAATTCTCCTCGCATCCCGTATTCCGAGGTTTGCTTCCCTTTGCACACACCTCCCAGCATCCCAGCCTGAAGGGATAGCCCCGGTCACCCAACCTGGCTTTGCCAAGGCAAAAATCGCATTTTTCCTAACAAATTCAAGCAATTCCTGCACCCCTCTGCTCCAAATCACCCACTGTATTATCACAGACCTACACCAGCTGCATCATCCAGACCTTCCTCCTCCTCACTCCCTCCCAACATCCCTATACCTGCTTTGCTTTCGTGCAGCTTTACCTCCCCGGCCCATAAATCTGCAGGTTTGAAGCAACTATAAATTTTTTAGATATTGTCAAGGGAGCTCTTACAACGTCTGTATCACCTTGGGCACATAAGATGTTTCATGGAGCGGGGAACATCCATCCATCTCAGAAGGAAGCGTGTGTTTGCTGCTCTAGATGCTGAATTCAAGCACTGTCCATCACCCAGCAAGAATTACAGATAACAGGCAGCACACGCCAATGCAAATAGGTGAAATTTGGGCACCGGCCAAGTTCTCAGCCAAGTTTTGCATTTATTTCCACGTTTGAGGCTCCTTCCCAAAGGTGTAAATGGGATTTTCTTGTTTGTGTGGGGTTTTTTTAACCTTAGCAGCAAATTATTTGCTTTCTGCCTTGGAAGAACGGTGAATTATGCAAGCTGGCTTAGCGGGAACTACTGCAAGCAGTAGAGCAAAACCATCTTGGGTTTGACCCAAATTGAAGACACCTAGGTCAATTCCTCGACATCCAGGCGAGCAAGACAAGCCCCTGATGGGATTTGTAGCATCACTTTAGTGCGTGGTCTTCCTGTTGGTGAGGGTAGCAAAGGATGTTTTTTGACTCAGAAGCCTCAAAATGAGGGTTTTGAGATGATCAGCCAAGATGGTCCCAGATTTTAGGGCTTGGGCACAAGGAGGGGCAAGGAACAGTCACACAAGATGGGTTTCCTTAGGGAAAATGGGTTAAAACAAGCTGTCCGACAGCCCTGAGCTGGACCTGCTAAATACCTTATGGGATGGCTCATTGCTTACCGAGACCGAAGCAAAAATGAAAATAAAAGGAAGCTTTTATGGGCAAGTCCCAAGAGGACTCAGTGGTTCATTGTTGCTGCACCAGAATATAGGAATTGCTGCCAAATTCTGGGGAAAAAAATCCTCCATCCTCTTGCCCTGGGGGCTGCCAATCACCTTTGCCTGCAGCAGATGCAAAAGTAGCCAGAGGATGAGCTCAGATGCAAAGCATCCACATGGCAGGCGTCAAAAATTCATAGAATCACAGAATGGTTTGGGTTGGAAGGGATCTTCAAGACCATCTCGTTCCAACCCGCTGCCATGGGCAGCGACACCTCCCACTAGACCAGGTTGCTCAAAGCCCCAACCTGGTCTAGTAGGAGGAGACTGAGATGGATCATGCTCTGACCTCCAAGAGCATCCCATCACTGCAGGTCCTCTCCTTCATGAGGACCACACTAAGTAACACATTTAGAGCACAACACAGATATTTTGAGCTTAAAAACACGACCCGAGTGCTTCCTGCACCACCCATCTACACTTGCTCTGACTCCACGCAACACCTTTCGGAGCACCGGGCTGGTTTTGCTGCTCAAATTTTAACAAAAAGGGGGAAACAAAGGAAAAAAAAAGCACGATCCAGGCTCCTCGAGGACCACTGCTTATTTTACCTATAATATTTTTTAACGTGCTCTTCTGCGGTGGTTTCCCCCTCCTCCCACCGCTGCTTCACCTCCCCGCATCGCGAGCGAGATGTAGCAATGCGGCTTGTGTATCCGACTAAGAGATATTTAATAAATATGCAAATCACTCCCCACATCTCCTCGGGCAGGTGAGGTGCGCGAATAGGCTGTAGTTAAGTATTAAATCCCAGTACCTGGAGAAGAGCAGAATAAACCAGAGCTGAAGTTTGCATGGAAACAGGGTAAAGAAATTAGTCTGACGGCGGCACGGAAGCTTTTCTCGTTGAAAAATAAACCCAACACGTCGCACCACAAGCACCCACCGGTCCAGGTTTAAGGGAGCTCGAAGGGAAAGCAGCTAAAGCCACAGCATATAGTCTCATCACAGACCAGACGTGAAATTTCCCTTTTATCAAGCTGAGTGTTCCCCATTGGGTTTTTGCGGCATTTCTCAGCCCCTGACTCTAATTCAGATGACTGTTGGCATCTGATTTCTCACCTTTACCCTATTTTGCTTTTCCCAGGTCCATAATACCCTTCCAACCAGGTTCTCCTCTTGGGTAAATAAGCCCAATCTTTGTGATCGCTCTTTAGAGACGAGTTTTTCCAAGGCAGGCAGATTTCATCAATGCTTCCCCCAAGGAATAAACTCCTGGTTTCCCCCCAGGCTAGCCAGAACAAACACAACGCTGAGCAAATCTCGAGAAGGGAACAGGCAGGGAAGTACGTGGTGGAGTCTTATCACTCCATGCTCTTGAGCACACTGAAATTTCCCCTATTTTTCACCCCAACCACCCAAAATGAAGGAAAATTGTCATCTCTGCAGTGGTCTGGAATAGGACTATAGCTCAGATTTGATGCCAGACTATGGAATTACAGGGTTATCCCACAGAAAGTCGAAAGCAGTTACTCGGCTCGGTACTTTTACCCCCTTAATCACAATATTTGGGCAAAGGTTGTAAGAAAATGCTTCCACCAACCCCGCTGGACTTCCCAGCCTGGCAACTTTGCAAGCATGATCCAAATGCCTTTTGATTCCCACTTTCTTGGAGAGCACTGAGCATTCTCCTTGCCAGCTACCTGCCTGCACACAAAACCCCGCCAGATGGCCCATCGCTGCCTGCAGCCAGCTCCTGCCTGTCCCTGCTGGCTCTGGAGAGCAGACCCAGGCAGCCGTGCTCCTTCCACTCTGCTCCTATGGGAGAAAACCCTAAAAAACATCCCTGAATCCTCTAGAAAATCCTTGAGGCAGTGACGGTTTGCACGGAGATGGAAATACATTCATTTATCGGAGCCCAGCAGGAAGTTGGGAGAAGCCACATTTTGCATCCCATGGGGTGAGGAGCCTAAAAATGACCTCAGAAAAGTGCTTTCAAGAGAGAAACAACAGTACAATCGAGACAGGAGAGACTTGGTTGATTGGATGCACAGCTCAGCATCAGCTCAAGCCGTGCTGCTGGCAGCCAAATATTGAGAGTGAAAATGTAAAGTTGACCTTAAATGATGCAGAAGAGCAGCCAGGTCTTGTGCTTCTCCCCCACCAAGCAGAGGAACAAGCAGTATTTTTATTTTTTTTTACCATGGCAAAAGATAAAAGAAGTTATTTTTCATAAACATTGTTTCAAAAAAAAAAATACAATGAATAATAATTCTGGCATTATTTGGAGCTTTCACTCCTCTGCTGGGCTCGGTGAAATGGGAACGGGAGCACCACGTTCCCTGATGTTTTGAGCAAACCCAGCAATAATAAATCAAAGCCAGTCACCGAAACCTGCCTTGAAACGAGGAGGCAAAAGGGAAAGAGCACGACCCAGCTCACATGGGGAAAAGGCCAAGAGAGGATGGGAGCTGGTTGTTTTGCTCGAGCTCGAGGAGAGAGCCAAGACAGAATTTTGCTTTTTTAGGGTTTTTTTGGAGCCTTTCAGAGGAGACCTTGCCCTCCTCAAGCAGTTTTAAGGCGAGCATCCTTCTCGGTGCCTGGAGATTCTGGGCACATCCACAGCCCTGCCCGGCACACGACTATTTTCTTTGGAGACCCGACCTTGGTCTGTAATGGGCAGTTTTACAAGGAGGGAAAAGACCTTGAGGAATTTGCAGAAAACTGACTTTTAGCAAGGAGATCTCTCGCTTCCCTTTTGCTTTCTCTGTTTATGAGCTCTTTGGAGACTTGGCTAGACATCTGCTCGCAAAGAAGCGGCTTTCAGGGATGTTGCAACATGATGGAGAACAAAGAGTCACCAGCAATGTCTGACCTGGATCCTTTCTGCTCCCTTACAGCAGCAATGGGATGTCTTCAAAATAAACCTTCTCCCAAGAGGTTTTCCAGCTAAAGAAGAGCATGGAGGGGAAATTCTACTATGTCTGGAAGAGGTGAGGATGAAAGACAGTAAAAAGCAAGAGGGAAGCAGTTGAATTTTAATGCTATTTCCTGTATTTAAAAGGGAAAAAACCCAAAACAAACCCAAAACCTGGGGTATTTGCATCCAAGCGCCTGGTTGTAACACTGCCAGGAGAAGACGGTTGGAAAAAGGCCATGAAAGGAGCTGCCCCTTTGCATGTGGGCTCCGTGCACGGGTTATGGTGCGATTCCCGAGGATGCTGGGCTTATCGCTCTCAGATAAGCCTCTTTTTTATAGGTCTGGCAGCGAGATGCGAGAAAGCAGTAATTAAATTTTCACACCAAAGAAGGTTTCTGCTTTGTGCCCGTGTTGGGAGAAGTCACCATAAAACATCAGGGTGGGGCAACGACGGGGGATTGCAGTTGTATTTAAGGCACATCAATAATACTAGAAAAACATGACACTTTTCGGCTCAAAAAGCAAGTACAAACCTGGGAGCACCTTCTTCCCCCCCAACATTAATCCAGCTGCCACATTTTTACCCACCAAACATGCACAGACATTCCAAGAAGTTCCTGAGTGGTGCAAACTCAACCTACATAGGCTGAACAAAGAGACTTGTATTATTCAATGCCTGCCTGGAAATGGGCTTGGAGATGTGGGTAGACCCAAACCAACCTTGAAAATGGTTCTGCTTAAGATTTCCAACCCCTCTAGAGAAGCTCAACTCCATCAAGGGCATGGGCAAGCAATGGGAGTTGGTGGCCTGGATGCTCCAAGAAGTTCTCCCTGTAGTCAACCCACAAAAGACACTACTTGGATGAGTCTCCACCAATATGTGACACCATCAAATTTTGTGGATGACCTCCACTGAGCTGGTCCATGCCCAGACACCCCACATCTTGGGGCAGTGTCTTTTCCCAAGGCACAAAGATGAAGACAAAGTTGCCAAACGCAGGGAGGCCAACATGAGGAGAGCTGCATTTCCTCTCAGGATCAAACTCAACCCTGACAAATGCCCCTTAGCTCTAAGGAGATGAAAAGTAGGGGAGGAAAAGGGGTAATAAGCTATTTTAAGGTGGAAGATGCCATGTGATGCCCTACTTAGGCAGGTGCTTCATCAGCCAGAGGAAGGGACTTGACTCATGTCTATTATATGAGGTCTTTTTCTCCATTCTGCCTAGTGCTTGGCTGTCTCGAGGCTCCAGACTTCCAGTCGTTAGAGGCAGTTATCTCTATGCAATTTAATTAAAGTCTAGTGTTTAATGACACAATGTGCTGCTAATTATTTTTCACTGGTTGTCAGGAGGCTTTTTTTTTTTTTTTGGTGGTTGCAAAGCAAAATTTAATTACGGCAAAGAAAGCGCGGGGGTACTATCTTGAGGGCTTTTGGAAACAAAGAGCCTTGGGTGGGCACGTGGTGCATCCAGCTCTGCTCAACGAAGACTATGAACAAGAAATGCTATCTGGAGCAAATCATCACCACGCAAGGACAAGAAATTAGGACCTGAAGGACACATTTGGCTTGGTCTACACTTCCTTGGCCAACACGGTCATGAAGAGCCATGAACAAGCCAGTGTGGGGATTCATCCTAAGCTTCCATGTCATCTTGGAGATACAGCCGATGGAGATGTCACACCAAGGCAACAAGAAGGAGTTTTAGGGTGAGGTAGAACCTACAGGATGCAAACAGGTTGAGTCATCTCAACTCATAGCATGAAAACTGGAGATAGATTGAGTTTGTTCATGCTGACCAGGCTCCTTGGATCAACACAGTAAAATACTGACTTTTCTCCTTACAATAGCTTCCCATGCAGTAAGTCAAGTCTTTCTTTCAAGTTGTCATTTTCTGGGGGGACAATCTGTTTCCATCTCAATCCTCCTTTCAAGCTGAATTGTTCCCCCATTGGAGCCTTCATCGTTCATAGGCTACCAAACATGTTCACCAGCAATTTTAGCGCTCTGCAGATTCGCCTCATCAGCAGAAGAGGGATTTGGGAATCCTGTTTTCCCCTCCCTGCCTCCAAGCCTTTGTCTGCTGGGAGATTTCCCCGCTCTAAGCCTCAGTTTCCCTGTAAAGTGGAGATAATGACGCACATTTATTTTGCAAATTGCTTTGATCTCTACTGTTGAAGGGTGTTCTGCAAGACTTAATTACATGTGTCACCACCAGCCTTTGCTGCACGCATTAAAGTATCTTAAGCCGCAGAGGAGATCTGTGCAGAGAGAATTAAATGTGCAATATGCTCATCTGAGAGCAGAGTTTTGCAGTTTTGAAGAGGGCTGGTGAAGTTTTGCAGCCGATAAGTAGCTTTTAGAAACTCCCCGGCATTTGTACATATATTATTATGGCTTTTCCCTTCAATATTAAAAATGTATCTGCTCGGCACTGCACTTAGAATTGGTAGTGGGTCTAGAAGCAAAAGTTTCTCTTAGAAAAACTCAGGCAGATCCTGATTTTGCTGCAAATAAGCCCAACTTTGGAAAGCTAAACCCCCATTGGAAATTGTTATTTTCTTGAGATCTTTGAAACGCCTACACTCTCAAATGGCACAAGCAGTGCACGGTGACATCCAATAATTACAGCTGGTCAAAACATGGGATTTCTATCCCAGGAGAATTTCTGACATCCTGAAATTTGCAGGTTTGTTCCAGCTGACAGAGAAGATATCATTGCAAAACTGCCCACGGATGCGGGTTGGGGGGGGGTGGTTCTGTTTAGGAGCAGCATCTCCAGAAAAGTCTGGGTGATGTTATGAAACGCTTCTTGAAGAGGTTTAATATTCTGTTAGCACGTGACGTGATAGCAGCCGAGACAGTAGAAGTGTTGTGAAAGCATAAAATATACATTAAATACCCAAAATCTGAGTGATGGAGGCTGGAAGAAGAACCTACAATAAGCCAAGCTGGATGATGCATTTCCCCAGCAGCACGGCCTTGACGAGATGAATATTGCAAAGACATCCAAGATCATTTGCATCCTTCTGCCCACGACTTTCCTCCTCATCAGCCATCTGCTACCCTTGAAGGGCTCGTGCTCTTTGGGGAGAAGTTTCGTTTCTGAGGCTGGAAACAGCGAGAGGAGCTGGAATGAGAGCAGCAAGAACCCAGGAGGAGTTTGGAGGTCAAGGATGGAGCCAACCCAACGTGCTCCAAACATCCTTCTCCTAAGGGCTGTGCACAGACAATAGCAAATACAAAGGAAAGGAGGAAAAATGCCCAAAATGAAGGAAAGAAAGGAGGGGGGGGGAGGAATGAGGAAGGGAAAGGAAGAGCAAAACCCTTCCCAGGGAAACGCATCCCATCCCCAGTTCCCACCAGCATGGCAGTGGGCAGGTTAGTGAGTGGCACCAGCAAAGGCTGGGCAAGAGCTGCTGGTGCGATTATTTTGGGGAGAGGAGCGTGGCTTGAGAAACTCGTTGCCATCCTTTGTGGATCTTTAATGAACCTTAAAACACGCCAGGAAAAAAAAAAAACCAAAAAAAACAAAGAGGAAGGGAAGTGAAAAGCTCTCATTAAGGCTTTTGGCAGATCTGATTAGTGGTTTTAGAGCCCTAAACAACCGTTTAATTGGTAAATCCTCCGGCAGCCAAGGCAAAGAAAGGGCCGGGCACAAAAGCGGACTGTTTTCCTTGTTGTTGGAGAACTGCTCCCTTCCTCCCCGGGGAGAGGGCAGGGCTGAGCCACGGCATTGCCAAGAAAAATCAAATATCCAGCAGAAACTCTCCTCTTCATCCTTTATACTCCTGCTCTCTCCGTAAGCATTGCATCAAACTTTGCATTTCTCCATCTAGCTCAGCCAAGGTGCTCCGTATTGCAGTGAAAGAAAGGGTATCTAGCCACAAGCAAGGACCTCACCTAAAAGCAGAGTTTTAGAGCTTGGAGGTAATTTCATGGAATCAGACAATGGTTTGGGTTGGAAGGGACCTCAAAGATTATCTAGTTCCAACCCCCTGCCATGTCAGGGACAGCATTTGGGCTGATGCTGAAGGTTGCGGCCACATCCCCAGCCACATCTGCAAGCAGCCCATCACGCCTCATTTCAGGTCTTATTTCCAGCTCTGAGAAACTTCACGACAAAATAAAAAGATAAAAAACCCAAACAGATATAAAAACCTGTGGCCATGCAAGCTGGAAGAGCAGCCAGCTCAAATTCACCTCCATTTGGAGATGGCCAGTGCCTTTCTTCTCCTCTTAAGCTTTGGTAACCCAGAGAAAGCGAACTTCTCCAAGGCAGCTGAGCAAATCCCTTGTGCCGTGACTCATCGAGCAGCTCGATTTAGCTGCTCTCCCCCACATGCACCGTGTACCCCAGAACGCTGCGAGCTCGCCCCGTTTCCCTGTGACTCAGGGTCCCTCCGCGTTTCAACGCTGCCTTTGCATCTCAACTCTCTGCAGCTTGGTGTTGGCAGAAAAAGTCATTTGAGATGACTACGAGCAGCGGCATGAGCGCTGGGGCTGGGGTGTTGTTCCCTGGCAAAGTGGGGTTTGCCAGGATGCTCCCCATCCCTCTGCCTCCCCCCAAAATCACTGCAAGGCTGCAGCAGCATCCCGAGCAGAGCAATCCCTTCCAGCGAGGTTTCCACTCCACCTCCCACACAGCACAAGCACCGCCGGCTTTGACCTTTTATTTCCCCAATTCATCATCCTCTTTGCTATTTCAGCTTCGTTTCACCGTCTCCATCCTTCACAGCCCCATTCCCAGCTTGGGCCATGCCTCCCTGCGAGAAAGTTGCCACGATTCAAACCATCTTTAGGTCGGATGTTGCTTCCACCAGCATCACTAAAACCCAGGTAGCCACAGGTTTGCTGTTGGACCACGGCTGAGCATCGCTCGGTGTTCCTACTCCCTGGAAAGATTTCCACGCAAACTGTGCTCCAGGGAATTTCGGAATCCCAGCTCCTCCTGCCACTTCAGTGTCTAGTTGCCTGTCTTGTCTGGAGTCCCTAACGTTGCGCCGGGGATTAATTTGGCCCCGTGCCTTTATTTCCATCCCTGGCCTTGAATGTCCTTTGAGCCCCTCTTAAAAAGAGATTGATTAATAGGAAATTACTCAAAGTCCTTTTAGCCAGCACTGGTTTTGACACTGAGAAGGAAAGGGTAGGATGACAGTGCCCAAGTCAAACATTTGCCAAATTAATTCCTCTGATAGAAATTGCCTTGGATTTTGAGTATTTTTTTTAAAAATCCATCATGCAGTAATTCTCTAATTAGCTCAGCGTTGCTTGGGTGAGGACACATTGATTTGATTTATGAGGAGGGAAAATATTTTAGATAAGTGCCTTTTTACAAGCATCCCAACACGAAGGCGGAGGAGAAAAACCCAGCTGGGTGGGGGAGAACTCTGAAAGCTAAGAAACGCCTCTTAAATGACATGAGAAGGGGAATTTGGGCTTGGGTCCCTGCAAGCAGGCAGGGGTGGGGTGTAGGCAGGACGGGCAGAGTGCCGGTGCCCGCTGGCTGCTGGCCACAGCCTTGGGAAATCGCATTAGAGCCACTGCTGCTCCACAGAACTGCTGCTAATGCATTAATGCTCCATTTAGGATCAGGGCCCATCGATCCCTCATCTCCAAATAACTAATTCAAGCCCCCCATGCGTTAATATAATTCCTCCACAGTTGGAAATCTTCCCGTTACCGACAGCTCTCTGCACCCTCATCCATGTGATGAAGGCATCAGGGCTCAGCACCTTGTCTCCCCTCCGGGTCTGCATCACCGCCCTTTCCTCCTGGCAGAGCATCATCGCTGCCAAGGGCTTGACACTGGAAAAATTGAAACCTCAGAACCCAAAGAGCCCAACTTGCAGCTCCTGAGGATGCTGACTCAGCTGGACACCTCACCCCTGCAACGCTTGCTCTCAATTTTGCTCAGGTTAATTAAAGGAGGGAGAACATCCTATTGTCAGTGGTCTCAAAATTACAGCAGCACAAGATCTGTCATCACCCCAGCACAAATTAGTTGCTCTGCTCTTGCAAAACCCCAAATTTCCTCAAAACTTCTCCTCAGCCTGCTTTCCCACAGCAGCATCATTAAGCTCGCCCCTTGCCCCATCTTTAAAGGGGACACATCTGGACAGATCATCCTACCCAGGGAAAGCCAACCCTACCCCACAAGAAACACTAAATTGACAGAAATCTCCCCAAAACTTTTGTGCGCAGCATCCCAGCTGCTCGCTACACACCAAGGAGCTTCCCACTCCTGCAGCAATTCCTCTCTGCTGGTGGGTGAAGCCGTTCCCACCTTATCCAGCACTTTGGCACACAAGGCATTATATAAACCCACGATATTCAGATTTTCCAGCCCCCGTCAGCTGCCTATAAATAAGGAAAAAAGATGGGGAGCCAATCCCACTAGAACCTGGTGGTGGATAAAACCACCCCCTGTGCCCACATGCAGCTGAAAGCGCCTCAAGTTGTGCCAAAGGAGGTTTATGTCCAATATTAGGAAAAATTTCTCGACTGTAAGAGTGGTCAAGCCCTGGAACAGGGTGCCCAGGGCAGTGATGGAGTTCCCATCCCTGGAGGGGTTCAGCAAATGTGTAGATGTGGCACTTCAGGACATGGTTTAGTGGTCATGGTAGTGTTGGGTTGACAGTTGGACTTGATGACCTTGGAGGTCTTTTCCAACCTTAATGATTCTGTGATTCTATGGAAATTCCCTAGCAAAAGAGTAATGGGGTCCACACTTGGCTTGAATTCAGCTCAACACCTAAAAAAAACCAACCAAGGATTTCACCACAATGGACCAGGTAAGGAGCAGCCCCCCAAAACCCTGCAAGCTTGGGATCTGCTGCCTTTCTGCTTCCCAAGGGGAGATTGCAATGCCCACCCTCCTCAGGAGCTGAATCTCATGATGAGATGGGAAAAAAGCCCACCCAGGACCTCCTCGTCCCTCCAAAATCCTCCTTCCAGAGCCAAAAAGCCTCTTTCTGAACCTAAAAAACCTCTTTATGAACCCAAAATCACCGCAACGTTGGCACACAAGTTGATGGAGAGGCCATGAGAGAGAATGGGTGAATCTGGGGAGAAAAAGATGGATTTGGGGAGGAAAAAAGATGGATTTGGCCTCGAGAAGGGTAAGGGGAGATGGGAGGAGGATGCTGAGGAAAGCTTTGAAGGTAAATTTTGCTTAAATCAGGGTTGAGCCGGACCAAGGTCACAGGGACACACTTGAATATCGCTCTGCAGCGTGTGCCTTCATCCCAGTCGGCAAAATTGCATTTATCTCACCCCCCTCTTTGAACTTCTTTGCAATTTGTGCATTTAAGGTTGAAATTCACAACTGACCTTTCTCTCCCCACTACCCCCGACTCTTCCTGTCTCCTCCTAAGCCGCTTTAAATTCCCGACAAGATTTATTCCGGCCACTTTCGCTCCTGTTACTGATGATCCTGGCTAGGCAATTGTCGCCGGAGGATTTGCTCTCCTTTCATTGCTCCACAAGCACAACGGGCAAAAGGGGCTGGTAGAGGCAAAGAAATCCTGCAATCTTTAAAAAAAAAATTCCATATTTCCTCAAAGCTCTAACGTTCCCCATCGCCAAGACCTCAGAGGTGGTTGCAGTCATCCACCATGCAGTCATTTTCCCAATTTCCCCCCACTATGTCTGCTTCTCCATATTATTTCTGGCTACTGAAGAGCAGCAAAAGCTGCTACTGGGTGGCAATTTGGGGTAAAGAAAACACTTTTTTAAAGGCAAAGAGGGAGTTCAAGCACAGCCAGCCCTGGCAAATCCTATTAATAGAGATTCAGTCTTGCCTTTAATGGGATTAAGAAATAAAATGATGTGGGGAAAAAACACATAAGTGATAGAGACAAATTATTTGAGGGCTGTAAATGTTGCGTATCCCCTAAATTTGGGGATAAATTTGTCCCCACACGGTTTCCACTTCCTAAAGCCCAGTTTTGCTCCAGGAGGATGGGACTGGGGGAGCAGTTTCTCCACAGGATATTGATAAATGCTTCTGCCCCGAATCAGGAGGGAATACGATATATACAATCTCTAAAAAGTCTGAAAGCTTTTAAAATAAGATCAGTTCAATCAATGCATTTCACTGTGGCTTTGAGCATCTCATGCTTCACTTCTCCCCCTTGCCTTATTTCTTTATTTTTCCAAGGAAAAAGAGTCTAAATTTTAAACACAGATGCTTGGAAAAAAAAGAAATAAATCCTTAAATTGATTGTTTTTCTTTTTTTTCCCAAGTTTGAAAACCCCCTCCCTTGACCTTCCTCACCCCTGTGCTCCTCCTCTTCCTCACCCAGCAGCCACCAGGGTGACGCAGAACCCATTAATGGAGCCGTAGGCTGTAAATCATCCCATTTCCAACTCACTGAAACGCCTGGTCAGAAAAGGGGGAAGACTGATGGAAATCTTATTTAAACATTTGGGAAGTCATTTGGGGGCGTTTAAGTCTTTCTTCATTTGCCGCCGGTCCTTCTCCGGCGAGCCGAGGGCACGAAAGGAAGACGGATAGCCGAAATAAAGCTTCTAATTGGCACCTTTTCCCCTGTCTTTGCCCAGTTTCGAGGCTTAATCATGATGAATAAGCAGGAGACTGGGGCTGAGCAGGTGCTGGGACATGGGAGGAGGTGGCAGGATGGGAGCACCCCCCCCCCCCCCCCCCCCCCCCCCCCCCNNNNCCCCCCCATCCCTTCTCCATCCTCATTTCCCACCTTTCCACTGGCACCCGCTGCTTTTTATCTGCCATGTGCCAGTGCAGATGCTGCATTTCGCTCCCGATCACTATCTCCCAAGGAAGGCGATATCTTGCAGGCCATGAGCCGAAGCCTGCAAGTGCCTTTGCAGACTAAAAACCCTATTTTTTTAAATTTTCTTTTTATTTTAACAAGTCTCCAGAGGCTGGGCCAAGCAAGCGCTGGGCAGAACACCCCAACAGGCTCCATCTTCAATCTTGACCTGCCCCACAATCCCAACGTACCCATCCCTCCTTAGGATATTTTGGTGCATTGGGGTGTTTTTCACACGAAGAAATGCAACATGCCACAGTTTCCCAGGAGCTAAACTTTCACACAACCAATTTTCTGCATGGATTCAGGGTGGGATTCCCTAAAAATAAGCTTTTCCACAAGTTCACAGCAGCCTCCTCCAATGCATGGCGGTGCTGCACACCCGCTTGCAAACCGCAGCTAGATTTAGTAGTATTTAGTATTTATTAATAGTCAGGTTATTTTGGCTATTTCCAGGCAAAAAAAATAAATAAATCACACAATGCTTTTTTAGCATCCTTGCAAAGGAACCCAGCATCCAACAGCTCCATCCCAAGAGGCAACACACTAAATATTTTGGGGCTAAAAAAGCAGGAAATCAGGGCTGAGCTGTTTCAACCAAAAAATCCCATCTGTGGGATCTCAATTCCCCAGGGATGAGCCGAGGTAAGGATGTGGTTTGAGGGCTGAGCATCATGCTTGGTCCATGAGCTGGTCCCCTTAAACTGAGCGCGATGTGCCCTTGGACAGCTTTAGTCCCTCCCTTGTTTTCCTACATCACACCAGCACTTGATTCATGGAGATTCGCATTGATTTTGCCATAAACCGTTATAAATTCTGCTTGGGGGAAATAAATAGAAAAAACCTAATAACAAGAATAAATAACATTGATCTGCTTCTTAATTCGGCGCAGAGCTGCGAGACCCCGTAACAGCTCACCCCAGGATTTACGCTGAGGTTGCAAGAGCTCAGCCATTTTATATGTAATTTTTTTTTCCCTCCTTTTAAAATTACATTTTATGAAAGCTGCTGCTGCATTTGGGAGCCCCCATCTCTTCTGGCCATGCAATAGTTTGGGCTGGTTTTGTGTATCTCCCCTTGCGGGCACCAAACAGGCATTTCAGAGCCCTTTTATCCCATATAGCATCATTCAGGCTCTTATTTCAGGCTCCACCACCGCAGTAACCTGATTTTCACTGTGGACCCTCCATTCTCATGTACCCTTAAGAAGAGCACAGCTTAATTCAACATCCCTCCATGTCAGCCAAATTCTACAAGAACCAACATTTTGGGCGACGCAAGAAAATGCTCATTTTCCCTCCCTATCCCCACACATGCCTCGGTGGAGCAAAAAATAATGGAAAATATGACAAAACCAGTCAATTTTGGACTGTTGAGTGTCCACAGCAGCTGCTGTAAATCCCACCAGGTCTCATTGGTTGCCAACGAGTGACACCAATTTACACCCACTGGACGAATGGCCCTTCTATGTTTGCTGCCCGACTTTGATGGATCAGAATCCATCAATAAATATTGATAAATCCCAAATCCGTAATAAATCAAAGGAGGCATCGGTCCTAAGAAGAACAGAAATTCTCTGTAATTAATTCTGGAGAGCGATGTGATGGGCCATGGCTGTTCTTGACGGTGCAAACCCACCTGGGAGCTGCTCCCCAAGTGAAGGCAAAATATGAATAAAAAAAAAAACTCCATGAATATATCTCATGAGAAAAAAAATAGGAGGGTTGGGCACAGAGGAAAAAAAGCTCAGGAGCTGGTTATCTGTTCTCCAGGGAGGATTTTTCCACCTTCCCCTTGCAGGGTGACCTGTATTGCTATAAATTCCTTGGGGTACCTGTAATCTCCTGCACACAGCAGGCAGCACAAAGAAACCCAGGGTTTTGGTTTTTTTTTTTTAACGATGAGTAACACTTATCCCAGGCAGATAACAGCCAAGTTCAGAAACTCGCGCCCCGCAAACGTGAAAATTGGATTTCACTAGATGTCCTCAAAGGAAAAAAAAAACCACCATGACCAAAAAAAAAAATAAAACCACCAAAAAATCCCCACAGAAAAATCCAGATTTTCCCATCTCTCCAGAGGAAATCTCCTCCAAAAGTGTCAGTTTAGACTTTTTGAAACGTCAGCTTATGCATTTCAAAACCAAATTGAAACCCAAACGCTTCAAAGTGGGGGAAATAAATAAATAAAGCATTTAGGTTTTGAAAAAAAGATGAAACAAAACATTTCTTCTCTCTCTCTGGGCCTTTCTTCCCCAAACAGGATTCTGGCGAAACCAGGAGCATTTTTACGGCGCGTAGGAATTTTCTTTACAGATTATAATTCCATCGAGATGTCTCCCATTAGATGTACCAACCTTCTGCCACCTTCACGGAGGTCTGTCTCCAAGGCTGGATTTGACACGAATTAGCCAGGGACTCAGTTGCATCTTTATGAAGCAGCTCCTTGATTTGGTAAATTATAATTCTAATATATTGACACACCCAAGTGATGCCTTTTATAAATGGGACCTTCTTGCCGAGTCTGCGTGAAGCAGAGGTGGGTCCTTTGATGGAGACAAGCTCTGTCTCTTGATTTTTGGTCTGACTCCGTGCCACCCAACAGTGGTCCCATTGCTGTCCACCACCAATAAATACAATTTTGGGATGAGAGATCTTATTTCTCCTGCTGGCAGATGCCTATTTCCCAACCTGTCAGGTGCAAATGAGATCTTCTCCATGAGCATCCTCTGACGAGATGTCATTGCCTTGGAAACAGGCGCCATGCTGCTGTGACAGCAGCATTTCTGCAGAGTCCCACGCTCTCCCCAGCTGCCAGTATTCACAGCTGGGGTGGCTCCACTGGGTCCCAAAGCCACCCCAGTGCTGATGTTGATGTCCTCCAGACACTTCAGGGCAACCTCAGACTCCTCAAGCTTTGACCAGATGGGTTCCTCCATGGCCTGGGGTTTGGGGACTGGACACCATCACACCACAGGCTCCTTCATAGGAAGGCAACAGCCAAATTTTCCATGGCCAAAGGGCAATATTACCATCAAATATCCCCACGAGCTGCCAAGGAGCAGCTTTTCATCTTGAACAGCTCCATGCACACAACATGGGCGTGCAACTGCTTTTTGCTGCTTCCCCTCAGTCGTGCAGCACTGGGTTTCCTACGGGGCCAATTATCTCAGGGCAAGTGAGCAGAAGAGTCCTTCTGAAATGTTGATTGCAAAATCAATAGGCATTTCATTTTAATTGAATTTCTGAGCCAGGCAGAAAAGCTGGAGCTTCTTCTGCCCCTCTTCTTGCATGGGGGCTGTGGTGTAGACAGACAAATGAACCATCCCATCGTGGTCATATGAGCCAACAGCTCAGGTCAATCAGGTCTCTGGTGAGTCTACAAACCCATGGGACTTGAACGCAAAGTATTTTCATCAATTAAAATAACTTAGAATCACCCAAATCTCACTTTTCTTCTCCTACCCCATCCAAACCATCACTCAAATCTCACTTTTCTTCTCCTACCCCATCCAAACCATCACTCAAATCTCACTTTTCTTCTCCTACCCCATCTAAGCCACATCTTCTTGCTGTTCTCAGCATCTTTGAGTGCGTCCAGAGGGTCCAGGTGTTGAGTGCAAGAAGAAGGAGAGCTGGGGCAACCCATGAGTTTATTTTTTCTAAGACAGAACAGTGGGGATTACACGATGAGATGGATGCAGGTGATCCAGGAAGCTGCAGCCACTGCTATATCCCTTAAATAATCATCATTATCATCACTGGCTCTTGGCTCCAAAAGGTCCCAAGGAAATAGTCCTGCCTTTAGCTCTTGGCCATGTCAAAGAGGCTTTTGGAGAGGTGCATTTTTGCTTTCCTTGTACAACCCCTGCAGAGCAGCCGCTGCCATGCCCAGACATCACCGCTGAAGATATTACCCACTAAACCCCCTCATTTTCCTGCCTGCACCTGTCTCCATGGACCAGCACATGAAATTCCAGATGCACAAAGTGGATCGATACCGGCTCGTTCGACCGCCCGCGTTAATTTACAATTTGGATGCAGAAACAGCTTGTATATTCGGAAAAAAAAATTAAAAATAGCAGAAAGCAGGTGAGGAACAGCCCTTGGTGCTTTGAGGATTCGCAGGGGCTGGAGAGATGCGAACAGGGAAGATGAGCAAGACCTCAACAAACCCAACCTTAGTCTGGACTCTAGATTTAGCAAGAGCTGCTAAATGCCCCCATATTTGGTAGGAAGGTGACACAGCTCTGCATCCCTCCATCCCAGATCTAGTACTCATCGGTTCAGCAGGACAAGGACAACTAATGAGGAAAAACTCAAGACAAAGCCGCGTTGCACCCACCACAGGCAAAAATGAAGTTAAAATCCCCCTTTTGAGGGATTTTCTGTGTTCCCCCCAGCAGCAGACCCCAGGTGCTGGTGCAAAGCAGCAGCTCAATCGCAATTTTGGAGGAATATCTCTCATGGAAAGTGATATCACCTGGTATCATCCTGCCTCTTTCCCTTTCCAGGGCAAACACGCTCCACCAGCACCTGCAAAAAGGGTGGTTTGGGGGTTTTTTTGCACGTCCAACCCCATAATCCCCATTAATTCTTCCTTAAGGAAACCAAATGGAAAAGACCAATATCCACCCTCTGGCTTATAAAGCTTGGAAGATGGGGAGATGCAAAAAAAGAGGCAAAGAGATGCCAAAATGAGGTTGAAAAACTCTACCGGGGCTGGTCCTTCTCTCAGATGGACCAGTAAAGGGCTGTTTGCTGCCCAGGTCCCCAGGAGCACAACTTTTGAGCTGCACCTCACCCCATTTTCTTCCCCTCTCCTTATTTTAGCGATTTGGCCAATTCACGGATCACTTCATCACTGCAGAAATCAGGTTTTTGCAGCAAAATGGCCCAAAATGACAAATTCAACTGCTCCTGGGTACAGGAGATGCTGGGGAGATCACTGCTGCTGCTGCTGCCAAGAGCAGAGATGGACAACCCCAAAACTCCACGATTGGATTGACCCCCAAATCACCAGGTTCTCTTGCTAAATGGTCTTTGTGAAGGTGTTTTGGAGCTTGAGTCCCAAAGGGATGCTCAACGAACTTGTTGATTCTGGAGGTCCTTTCCAACCATAATGATTCTACAAGTCTATGAAGGGCAGGGAGCAAGAGGATTGAGCCAGACTCTTGTCAGTGGTGCCCAGTGACAGGACAAGGGGCAACGGGCACCAACTGGAACCCAGGAGGTTCCATCTGAGCAGGAGGAGAAACTTGTTTGGTGTGAGGGTGTCGGAGCCTGGCCCAGGCGGCCCAGAGAGGTTGTGGAGTCTCCTTCTCTGGAGAGATTCCAGAGGCACCTGGACACAATCCGGGGTCCTCTGCTCTGGGTGACCTGCTGGAGCAGGGAGTTGGATGAGATGATCTCCAGAGGTCCCTTCCAACCCCCAGCATGCTGGGATTCTGTGTAATGAAAATGAATCTGAAACCAAGTTCCCAAGTCCAGAGGGAAGGCGCCTTGGAAAGGGTCACTCATCCCCATGGGGACCGTGATGGGCAGAGCCCGTCCCTGCTGCAAAACCGCTTCACCCACAAAAAAAAAAATATATCTATATAATGACATTATAATTATAAGTTAATTAAAGCAGAAGAGATCAAAGGCACTTTAGACAGATTAATGATACGACGAGTGCCAGGAATTTTCCCCGGTTTATGCATCCACCACATCGCCGGCGCCTCTTTCCAGGCTCTGGTGCTTTTGTGCGTGCCGGGTGGCTCTTTCATTCCCCCCCTGGTCTCCCCCCTTTTTTTGCCTTGCCTCTCTTGATAGATGAAGGATTTGAAGTCCTAACAGCTGCGGGGATTTGTGTGGGGAAGAGAGGCGACATTCAAAGGATTATCAAGCGAAAAAATCAACTTGCTTTAAAAAAAAAAAACAATAAAAAAAGAGGGGGTTGGAGAAATAGCAGGCACATGTGGAGAGATGTGTGTGTATATATAAATATATATATATTTATTTATGTATTTAGTTTTATATATTTAGCTATGTATTTTACATCTATTTTTATATATATATATTTAAAAAAAAATAGAGATCAAAAGAAAATAAGCCAAGCTCAGGAATAAGCCAGCATCCTACAAATTGGATGAAAATTGGGTAGTTTTAGGGATGCTGAGCACAGTGGCATACAAAAAAAAGGGTATTTTCCAGCATTCAGCTCCTCACCCCTTGTTTTCTCTCTCTCTCGACTGAAAACTATGGTTTTCTCATTATTCTTCCCATGGGATGCCCTTCTCTGTGTTGGGGTGGTGTGTGAACCCAGGGGATCATGGGGAGATTTGGGAAGGGAGAGTCTCTCTAAAAATCTCATTTTCTCTCTGCCATTGCCTCCAAAGACCATGTTTCTGCAGGGAAAAGTAAACCCAAGCCCAGATTAAAAATTAAAAATCTCTCTGAACATCCCCAAATTAAAATTTCCTGGAGAAGGAGGAAAAATTCAGCCTGGGAAATCAAAGGAGAGCTGGAAAAATATTCCAATGCCTTCCAAAATGCCTCAGAGGAGGAGAAAGACCAGCAACCCCCACTCTATAAATATTCCTACCCTTGTCCCCCAAGGACATCCCTCCATCGCAGGATGAGCAAGCACCGGACTTTGGTAATTGCTGTCTCTAAATGTCTACAGGCAAGGGCCTGACCAGGCAGCCAAACCCTGCTGTCAGGTTAGTCGTCTTTCACCGAGGTCATTGAAAAAGAAGAAAATGGCATTTACATGTGATTTTTAACTTAAAAACTCGTTCAGATGTGTCAGTTAAATTGGCTTGCTGGGAATTTCTTCCCCTTCGGTGAGAGCAGATTGAGTCCTGGTGCTCCTATAATAACTCCTCGCATCCAGTTACGTGTTTCAGCTGTTTTACACATCCCCCGTCCTCAAAACAGACCAAAATACATAACCCGTAACTTTGGAACCACTAGCGATCTCGCGGATTTAATTTCGTCTCAAGGATGCTGCTGAGACGGGGGCTGAGCAACAGCCCAGAGCTTCTCGATGTGACCACGCGCCTTCGGCAGCGGCGTCATAAATCACTGCAAGCCACTCGTTATCCTCCCAGATATTGTGAGCAGATGTGATGTCACCTCCGCGCACCCGTCAATCACACCTACATCATCAGGACAGGCTGATTGACAGCTTGGGATAAGCGAGTAAACAGATACACTGCGGACAGCGCTTTCTACCCGTACAGTGGTTTATTTCTATGAAAGATAGAAACAACACAATGGCTTTAAGATGTGGGAAACAGAAACGGCTTATTCGGCGCAATCTCCCTCCCAAAGCTGCTCTGTGTCCATCTCTGCCCAAAAACAAGCCAAATTTAGGCAATGAGTTGAGATGAGGATCCAGTTTCTCATCAGGGATGGAAAACCCTCTGAGCTGCTCTTCTGCAAGCAGCTTTTCATCAATGCATCCAAATAACCAGTGAAACATCTCAGAAACATTATAGAAGGAAATTCTTTACTCTGAGGGTGGTGAGACCCTGGCCCAGGTTGCCCAGGGAAGCTGTGGATGCTCCATCCCTGGAGGTGTTCAAGACCAGGTTGGATGGGGCTTTGAGCAACCTGGTCTAGTGGGAGGTGTCCCTGCCCATGGCAGGGGGTTGGAACGAGATGATCTACGAGGTTCCTTCCAACTCAAACTATTCTATGATTTAGATATGGGATTTAGAGGCACACTATGGTCCATCACCATCAAGCCTTTACGTATGCAAAGATGAATCAGCTATAGGCAGCTGGTGGCAATGGACAGGCTCCAAGGGACTGGGACAAGCATCATCCCAACATCTCCTTAACACTAAGTCCTGTTTCCCAGATCTTAACCCCTAGAAACAATTATCAGGAGGAAGTCCACCCAAAAAAAGCCTACACATCCAGCTCAGCCTTGCCCTTATGCACTGCTGGGTCACAAAGCAGCTGGAACGACCCCTAAAAACAGCAATTGCAAATATTTTTTGCATTTGCAAACACTTTGCATGGGGACATCACATGAACGCAGTGCAACGGGATCCTTCCAGAGCAACATCAGCTGCTGATGCACCAGCTCTACCCTGAGGCCCAGAAATCAGGCACTGAGGGGCTTGATGAAGCCATAGTACAGCACTTCCTCGCTCTGTAATTACGGCATAGTCACTTGGGAAACCAAGAATATAAAGCAAAATCCCCAGATCTTGATGGTCCTCTGTCACCAGCATTTAGCTGTGAAATCTTCCAGCAAAGCAGGTCACCTTCACAACAATATTAAAGAGCCTTTTTTTTTTTTTCCCCTAAGGTCAGGACAGAGCAGGTTTGGGATCCAACCTTTTCCACCTGTCAAACTTCAATATTAAGTCATTTTTGTTCATTATATACCCAAGGTGGATAAATCTGACTTCTTGAACTCACATCACCCATCTGAGATGGGAGCATCGTGGTCCTCCATGCTCAGCATCCTCCTCCCCACCCAAGAGATACTCAGATAATGGGGCTTCACTTAAATCCCCAGTACAAGCCACTCTGGAAACAAAACAAGCCTCCAAAGCCCCAGGTTTTGTTGCATCCCATCCTCAAAGCTCGACCTCACGGGTACCAGAGGGTTTTCCTCGCACCGAAACACCCGGGAGCTTCGGGCTGACATTTCCCCAGCATGAAAAAGTCGGAGAGCAGCGAATCCTCCCCGTGAAGGAAAAAAACCACCAAACCGAAGAATTAGCGGCTGTCGTGCAGATCATATTTTATATTTGTGTTCAGATAAACAGGGATTTTGGCTCCCTGCCCAGGCCGACGAGAGCTTTTATCTCCCAAGAAACACCAGGGACCGGGTGAACTTTAAAAAAAAAAAAGGCGCATCATTTCCCACCTCCTCCTGCCACCTCCTTCCTCCAGCTGGGGAGATATTGTTGTTTCTTTCTCTGTTGCGAGTTCATTGCTTAAAAATACCATTTTCCCCAGCTTTTTTTTCCCTTCTCCTCATTCTCCCCCCCCTAGTTCCTCATGCTAATTTATGGAAATCAAACGGCGTCTGTTCCAGACAGGGATAATAAAGGAGATGTATTAAAAGAGGGGGAAAGCACAGCCAAGGGGGGGCTGTAAATACTAATTGTTCTGTACGGAGAAGGTGGTTTATTTTCTTGTTAAAGGGAAGGTTATATTTAATTAAATCTGCTGGTTCTCTGCTTTTAAATGAGCTCCGAGACTCCATTACCAGGCAGAGGAGGATGCTCCCATGGTGCCCTCCTTCCCCAGGGACCGTGGTTGTAAGGGAGAAGGGGGTACACAACGGCCGGATCCTGCTTGCCCCAAGCACCTTAGTGAGCACCTAGACATGAAAGGGGCTGAACTGGGGACAAATTTGGTGAATACGACTTTTTTTTTTTGCTGGGAAACTCAGGCACGTGCTTAAGTATCGTATTTCCCAAACACACCACTTTGGGATCTCCCACCAGAATGCAACCGTGCCTGAGGACCTCTTGGAAAGGAGCAGGGAGCCACATCCAGCCCGGGAATAGAGAAAAAAGTCCCTTGTCAGCAAATTTGGAGACATGCAGCCCATGAAAAGCTAGAGATGCTCTGGAGAATCCCATTTACACTTCTTGGTTGCTGCATCCCTGCTCAACTCAGCATCACCACCGCAGGACATGCTCCCTCCCCTCTCATCCTCCTCGAGTTTGGGTTTTGGGGTGGGTTTATAGCTTTTATTCTCTTCCAGGTAATTAAATACACGCCACATGCTGCTGTGAGGTGAGGTGTTCACGCCCCCTCCGATAACATCTCAGATCATTCAATTCTCATTGCTCCAATAATCCAGATCTAATTTGCCAGGAGCCCGGCACTGAGTCTTTCGGCACTTCATTAGAGCGCGTGAGCAGCATGTCATTACCACAGCCCCTGCCACCATGCCCAGCAAGGTTCCCTTTGGAAAAATCCAAAGTAAAAACCCAATTCCCAATCCGTACCATCCCCAGGGATTTGGCTCAATTCCCAAATTGATTTTCAGTTGCACGGGGTGCAAAGTTTCTGCTACTTGGACCTGGATTTATCCTTCGTGCTCCCCCAGTTCAAGCTCAGTTCAAACTCATTTTGGCTTTTCCCGATGGGTCCAAAAATTAACACGCTTTCATCAGGGTAATTTTTACTTCTCGAAGCTTTATGTGTTCATCCAGACCCAGCAATTATTTCTGGAAATATAAATTCCCACAGGCCAAAGTACACCGTTCATAATCTACGTGCAGCCATTCCCCCCTAATCTAACCAGGCTCTATCGTGCACCAAAAAGGCTGAAAAACATAATTACAAGCATTTTTGTTCAGGAAAAGCTCAACTTTAGGGTTTTTTGGGGGTCGGAAAACCAGGTAATTACATGGATTGGGGGAAATGTTAAGGGAGACGCTGCCTGGACTTGGGAGCATCAGGGAGGATTGGCAGTAAAGTCAATCCCACGGATAAATTCATCATTATAGGGGTTTGGGGAAGAAAATTAGGGCGGGTTATTCTGCATATAATCCAATTATAGGGTGTCTCCCATGTGCCTTAGATGCGGCTGATTTAAGGGCTCATGAGGGTGTTGGATAAGACAAGCTCTTGTTCCAGGCTCTCACAGCATCTTCTCTCCGCAGGCAAAGGGACAGACGAGGCAAGGAGAAAAGAAGATGGAGCGATACGAGAAGGGGGGGGAAGCGAGCGCAGGCTGGAGTTATTTATAGGACGCGGGTTTGTGCGGGAGGAGATAGTGATGCCAAAAAGAGATGGTAAAAATAATCCCAGAGACAGGTGCTGCTGCCGTGGGGATGAGGCAGCTACGAGCGACAGCTTGGGGGAAGTGCAAGGTAAGGAGAAAAGGCGGGGGGAAATAATAAAAATAATAAAAGGTATTTGTGTTTCTCTGCATCATCTCAGCCTCATACAGAGAAACCTCATTCTTTAAGTTGTCGCACCACAGAATTGGAGGCTGGACCTTATGGACTTTCCTTGTCTCGCTGTAAAACTGGGGTGCGCTGGTGCTGCTGGCTTGGGTTAGGGGGAGCTGAGACCTCCCTGAAACCCAGACCAGGGACCCACTGGAGAATTGGACACAGGGCACAACTGCTGACCGATTCCCCAGGAAAGGGTAGGGAAAATAACCCCCTAGATCCAACCGCAATTCCCTTCACACTTCACCCCACGGGTGGAAACCCAAGTCCTGAAAACCATCTTCCACAGCCACACTTCTGCTCAAAACTGTATTATTAAAAAACTTAACTTAGCCCGCAAAGATCTTACCCTCTCCATGGGGCAAAAAAATCTGCAAAACCCACATTATTTTAAGCAAAACATCCCCTTTGCCTGGTATTTTGCCACCAGAAGCCCTCCAGGAGATATATGTACTGCAGGATTGACATGGGGAAGAGACCAGCCAAGACCCGCGTCCATCCTTCCACATGTTCACATTGCATGGATACAGCTGGCACTGTGACGGCTCTTGCTTTTATATATATATATTTAAAAAATAATATAATAAATAAGTATATAAAAATACATCAATAAAAATAGGAAAAGCCACCAGAGATGGAGGAGGGGATTAATCACACAGCACAAGGAGGGGGGAGGCAGCGTGTGCTCCAGCTCCAAAGAGCCACAGTTGGATAATCAAGGCGAGTGCTGGCAGCAAAGTGGCACCTCAATGTCTTGTTATTCCTTCTGCGACCTCCTCCCCTCCCTCTTCTTCCCTTCTGTTTTTTTTCCCCTGCACCAATCCATCTCCTCGCCCTCTTTTTGGAGCAGCTTTCATCAACTTGTCACCCAGCGACAACAAGCCAGGGAGCGTGATGCAAAAAGAAACAAACCCAAAACATCAGTAAGGGGAGGGAAAAAAAAAAAAAAATCTAAACCCACCCAAAGCTTGATGTTCCATTCCAAGAACATGAAACCTGGGAATACATTCCTAACCTGGCAGTGTTTTGGGATGGAGGAGATGACAGCCACTGCTCGCACCCAAGCGAGCAAAGGCAAGAGGAAAAGCGAGAAGATGGGACAAGCCTTGCTGCAAGCGTGCAAGACATGATGGGCTTGGCTTGCATCAAAGAGAAAAAGCCAAGTCAGGCTCTAGTACATGCTGGGATGGAATTAATTTTATTTGCAAAGTAGAAAAATAAAAAAACCAAAATAACTTGCTTTTATTTTCCTTTCCCTGTTTTTTCTTGGCCTGAGGAATGCAGAAGGATGAGGCCAGGAGGAATCTCCACCACGCTGGCCGCACAGTCCTGCACCTCAGCTGACAAGGGGAGGACAAATGAGAGCGTTTAGGCAGTAATTAGGCAGTAATGACCTACTTGGAGGTCTGTACCGTGCAGGAAATAACCTGAGCTGGGAGTCGGGCAAAGCGAGCTTGAGTGTACTCAGCAATTTATCAGGTTATTGCCAGCTCGCGGGGAACTGGCAACTGAGTCATTAACCCCATTATGGACTTCTGCTTCTCACAGATACCTCTTTTAAATAAAAAAAAACCCCTTCTCTATAAAACCCAGACCCTCAGTTCCTCCAAACTGGGAGGTGCTGGGCTTCTGTATCCTCTTATAGTAAAGCACAGAGGCATCCCCACGGGTGCTGAGGACACATAGCTACCTTTGCGTGCAAAAAAAAAAAAAGGGGGTCTTTAGTCTCAAATTTCCAGATCTTAGAGACTTTTCTTCATGCCTCGGCATGCACCTACCCCCCAAACAGAGCCTTTTGCGGTACTTAAGCATCTTCCCATCACTATATATAGATGCTCTTACTTAGACTGAAGGAATTGATTGTACTTTGGGGGGAAAAAAAACCCCATATCTTTATCCAAGTTTCATTTTTATATACTGCCAAGCTCATGCAATTTTAATGAGGGTTTTGGCATGCTGGCTGAGCTGGAGCAAAACTGTCTCTTCCTCAAGTCCCTCTCTGCCAGGTATGGTGCTCACCTGGCTCCAAGAGACCCCCAAAAGATCCCCGGACCTAACTGGAGGTGCTCAGCAAGGCCCTGGATGCTGATGAGGGTGTTGGATGGGATCCCATCCTCCTGCGAAGGAGCTTGAAATAAAATGAGCCATCCTGCATGAGATTTTGAGTAATCCTGAGGTTTTTTTTTTTGGCAGGGAAGGCTGCAAAGACAAACCCCCACGCTGTGACAGAAGCGAGTGTTTCCAAGCCTGGCACCAACAGAGCTTGGTTTCTGCTTTGATTCCAAGCTCAAGATTTTGCTTCCTTCCAGTTGGCTTGTTCCTCTCAAAGATGCCAGCAGGACACAGGCAGTTCACAAGCAGTAAGGAGTGGACTGTTCACACATTGACATTTTGGACATCTTGGCATCCAGCTGAAAGGGAAACCCAAGGTGGGCTTCACCTTCACCACCCAAGGCACCTTTTAAATAGTCACATCTTGGGCCACGACCTTCACACTCTTAATAGTCAACCAGGAAAAGAGGAGATGCATGAGCATGAAAGCAAAGAAAAAGGACATTAGCCCAAGGTAACAGCACCTTAAAGGCTCTTATTTCTCTCTGCTGATCCTTAAAGGAAGGTGCACAACCTGCTTTGGTATCGGTATCATCACTGCAGGTACCTAAACCCAAAGCACATCCTCCTGCCACAGCATCTTGTCTCCCAAAGCTACAGGGATCGGGTCCTCACCAGGATTCAACAGAGCGTGGCCGTCAGAGATGCTCATGGCATAGAGCATCCTTAATTACCACTACGCCCTGTTTACTCTCCGGGGTAGTATCATCTTTGCAGCATCACCGCGATGCCTCATCGCGGCGTTAATGCGCTGTGACTTCCACGACATCTGCTCCGCCACTCTGCCGAGCCCCGAGCCCGTGTATTAACGCGACCGATCCAGTCCTCAACCTGTCACCACACCTTAAAATCAACGGCGGGACGATGCTGGGATGCACAAGGCAGCCTGCAAAGGGCGTGAATAATTCATGCGGAGGATGCGGAGAGCGATGCGACATCGCCGGTGCATGCAGGGGGGATCCCGTGGGGTCCGACGGCGGCGTTGGAGCAGAGCGAGATGAAAAGCACTTGGCAAATAGATCGGTTGCCAAAGAAGACGGGAAGAAAAAGCTTAAATAGCTATAAACAAATAAATATATGTAATAAAGCAAGTTTTGGCTTGGGGAAGTGTTCGTACTGGTTCCCAGAGGTGCCTCCTCATGCCTGGGTGTGATGCTCCGGGATGAGCAAAGCCTTTCCTTCCACAAGGAAATCAATCTTATTTTGTAGGATGATGAGCATTAGGTGCAGCACAGAGGGATATGAGTGTGTGCCTGCAAAAAAAACCCACCTAAAAACCACAAACAAGGGATGCTGCAGAGGAGAGACCCAGCACACGATGGATCCCAGGCAGGACAAGCCCCATACCGAGCAATTGTTCTCCAAAAACACAACATTTCATGCCAAATCTTTCCCCTCCCCAAAGCCATTTCAATCCACATGATGCAGAGCAGGTGGACAGCCGTGCAAATCCCCCCTACTTGAGATGGGAGGAAAACTGCTTTGAACGGCGCTTTGCCTCACGTTGCTCGTACTCAAGAGCCTCTCGATTTCAATTTCATTTGTTTTCCCCATTTCTTCAGCATATGCAACCAGGAGGTTGCATATAAAGTGTCATTAATGACCTTGGTGCAGGCAAAGGTGGGGTTTGCATCACATCCTGCAAGCATCCCAAGGGTACTTGGGCCCTCATGGAGCCTCTGATGCTGTTAGTGGCTTTATCCCCAAATTATGGAAGGTTTTTTCTCACCTTCTTTCCTTTTCAGATGCCAAATAAGAGGCTGAGCAGGAAAGAGAGATGAGCAAGGTCACTCAGGAGCTTTTCCAAGGGTTGAACACTAAGTCAATAGCTTCATGCAACTGAGCTAAAGGGTTTTTGGGGATGCTGGGCTATTTGGGCAAAACACAGGCTGGTAGATCATCACATGGCCCAACTGCAGCTTTTCTAGTGCCTGCAACATCATAAAGAAGGTGGTTTCTGCTCTCTGAGCACCAGCAAACCTCTTTCTGCTGGAAAAAAGGAAAGGAGAAAGTTTTGTGAGCAAAAATCCTGGTGGAGGAGGTAAGTGCCCCAAACTGGGAGACAAAGAGCAGGGCTGGGTGTGCAATCCAGAGCCAGCAACTCCTGGGACTTTCATCACCAACACTGCCACTAAGGGAGACCAAAAGGCCAGGGACAAGACACGTCACAGCTTTTCTGGTCATGAAAACCCCCTTGTCACCTGAAGCACCCCTGAGAAGAAGGCAAGAGGTTGCTCCTGAGCAACCTGGGTAAACCCAGACTCGCCTTAAAGGACCATGGTGGATGATGGATTTGCATCGGTTAGAGGCACACCAGCTCCCAGGTGTATTTCTGCTCATTCCCAATTTCAATTTCCTCCCATCACCAGCTTCACTTTCCAAAGCAAATAATTTGCAACTACAAAGCTGCTCCATTTTGACAATTTCAGAACGTAAAATCCTATTGCAATCACTCCGAAACATCTTCAAAGCGGTACTGCAGTCAGTCAATCACCCTTCCCTACCTCCACAAAGGCACTCAGCAGAAAAAAAAAGGCTCTTCCAAAACCACCAGTGAAATTTAAGCTGCTTTTCTGTCTCCCAAATCAAAAGATCTTTTATGAAAACTGAACCACTTATGAGTCTATATTTGAGGATTTTTTTTTTACACCATGGGCTCATTTGAATCTGTAGCCAAACTTGTCCTTCTGACCACAGACTAGAAAAAACCCTATGGCTTAAAAAAAAATCCCCAAACCCATTTTTTACCTCCCAACCATAGGGCGATGGAGGAGGGCGATGGAGGAGGGCGATGGAGGAGGGCGATGGAGGAGGGCGATGGAGGAGGGCGATGGGAAACATCAGTCACGCAGGTGTAAAACAGGCTGCAAGTGAAGCCAGTCACAAGCTATTCAATCTTTTTTTTTTTTTTGTATGAAAAATTGTGTTAAGCTCAAATTTGCACAGAATTGGGAGCCCTCCACGCTTGTAATTACTTACTTTAATGTGCTGTTTGACAGCTCTCGTGATTACTGTAGTTTTAAGGCTCCCGGCATCTCATCATTGCATGAGCAGCTCACGCTTTGGGAAGAGAAAAGCCAATTTCTCCCCCTTGTGATTGCACAGAAAATCTTGGGAATTCAACCAAGACATGCCCAAGCTGGAAGATAAACAGGGAGACCCTCCACACACCACAATTCCTCCTTGTTATCTCCAAGCCCAGCTCATTCCCACCCAGCCACCACTAAACCATTTACTGCGTGAAACAGCAGGTCCAAAGGGACTGTTTAGTTCTTTCCCCTCTAACCAGATTAGGCAAAGCAGCTCTTGTGCACAACAGTAAGCCCCATCAGAGATCACCAGGCTGGCACCTCCCGTCCTGAGCAGTGACCCGTGGTCAAGGACTCATTCCAGTTTCAGAAAGAAATATTTAAGGTTAAGAAAAAAATATTCATCTCCAGCTCTGAGCATTGAAGGCAAGAGGAGCTTTGTGATATAACCAATGGGGTAGCCAAAACCCCTTCCTGAGCCCCCTAGACCTCAATTTCTCCATCCAGACAGACAGAAAACCAAGTCATGGTGTTCAACACTTTGGTTCAACTCCTCCAGACAGAAGATCAAGCTATGGTGCCCACTACTTGGGTTCAACCTCTCTAAAGCCAATTGCAAACCCTTTAACACCTCATTTTTTTTTGCAGAGCACCACGAAAACCCCATTGAGAGTCCAAGTTTGTGCCCCTCACTCCAAGAAGGACATTGAGGGGCTGGAGCGTGTCCAGAGAAAGGCAACGAAGGTGAGGAAGGGTCTAGAGCACAAGTGTGGTGAGGAGTGGCTGAGGGACCTGGGGGTGTTGAGCCTGGAGAAAAGGAGGCTTAGAGGAGACCTTCTTGCTCTCCACAACTCCCTGAAAGGAGGTTGGAGCCAGGTGGGGTTGGGCTCTTCTCACAAGGAACAAGTGATAGGACAAGAGGAAATGGCTTCAAGTTGCACCAGGGGAGGCTTAGGTTGGACATGAGGAACAATTTTTTCCTGGGAAGGGCTGTGAAGGGCTGTCCCAGGCTGGGCAGGGCAGTGGTGGAGTCCCCATCCCTGGAGGGGTTTCCAAGCCGTGGAGATGTGGTGCTGTGGGACATGGTTTAGTGGTGCCCTGGCAGTGCTGGGTGAACAGTTGGACTCGATGAGCTTAAAGGTCTGTTCTAACCAAAGCAAGTCTATGCTTCTATGAAGTGGAGCAGGGCAGAAGTACTCATCATTCCCCAAGCCTCAAAATGCACAGCCCCAGCAGGACCAGCAGAGGCTTCATCTTCTGCAATTCCCATTCCCCAGCCCCAGGCACGTGCAGACTTCTAGATAAAGACATTTGCCTATTTAAAAGTCTCTGTTGCCTTGTCTGCACTTTCCCTGCTGATAATGAAAATGTATTTACACGGGCGGATTTTAATTTAATGAAATGATGCTTCCTTCTCCCCCCTTAAAAGCCTGGTTCTTCCATTTGTTTCCTGCCATCATCTGGTAACGGACAAGCAATTCAACGCAGGAGCTGAGGACATTAGTATAAACCACTTAAACCATAGGTGGGGGGGAGGGCGGAAAAAAAGCGGACAATAAGAAAGGATTGGAAGTTACGTGGTACGAGCAATGGAGCGCCAATAGAAATGCTCACGGTCAAGGGGCAGATGAGAAAGGCTGTCTTTAAATTAACTCCACCTGTGTCTATATATACCTGTGCTGATCTAGCAGCAAGGAAAGTACACGGTGTTCTGGTGAAATGAAAGAGAAAGGGAGAAAAGAGAAGCACAGAGGGGATAAATAGGCAGCGAGGGAGAGAAATGGGATGGAAACGGATCCGGCAGCAATTTGGACATCTCTTCCCAGCATCTCCCAGCCCTGTGGGTTGGTGCAAAGGTGGGAAATAAAAGCAAGAATATTCCCATATAATGCCAACTTGCAACAGCAGCTTGAGTAGATGGGGGGATACTTCGGGCACAAGATGCAGGTGGTCTCCCAGAGCAATAAAATCCCACCCATCCCTGCCAACCTGTGCCACTTCTCCATGCATAGATGAAATCTGCGGTCTGCAGCACCCCTGGAGAAGCAAATATCCAGCCCTGGAGCCGGGAAGCTCAAACATCCCCACCTCATCCCCTCTCAGGGCTTGGAAGTGGGAAAATTGCACCAAAAAGCCAAGTTGTGGCACGCCAGGGTGGGAGGTCAATGGAGGACACATGGACAAAATCCAAAAAAGGGTAGTTATCCTTTCAGAAAAATAGGTTTTTATCTCAAAATATTGCCCCTAAGCCAGGCTGTGTGGTTTAGCCACCTTTGGTGAGAAGTCCCCAGTATACCCAGTTCCACACCAACATCCCGCCATTCAATAAACCAACTTGGCAGCCATTTTAGGGAAGAAAATAGCCTGAGTTCACTCAAACCCTAAATGAGCAACTTGTGTTCTAACACTCCCATTAGCCAGCTTCCAAATCCCTCAGAACTGTCCCATTAATTCCTCTTTCCTCCCCGTTTACGGAAGCCCCACACCATTATGGCTCTTCCCATTCACCTTCGCACCCATTAACAAAACAAATTAAGCTTTTAGCCACGGCTCTAAATGGCATGCCTGCTTCCTGTCCATCTATTCCCCAGGATATCTGTATTTAGGAGGAAGCTAAATTTGTAGAAAATGCAGCATTTCCCACCTTTGCAGCCCAATTCAAGCCTTTATTTTAAGAAAAACAAACAAACAAATAAAATCAGCGGTATCTTTGTTTCCTTGCTCTGAGATGAGCTTTAGGAAAAATTCAGCTTTGCTCCACTGAGCCTCACCCAGCACTGATGTTTCACCCAGGTGGTAGAAATGTGGCAAAATGGGCTAATTTTATTTTTTTTCCCCCAAATCGGAGGTTTTTGGCACACGATGGAAGCATGAGCTGGTGCAATGCAGCCAAATCGGTGCGCAGGATGCAGCCGAAGGGATGCATAGCCCTGGGACGTGATGCATCCTCGGAGAGCAGATACCGAGCAGCATTCCCTGACTCCCAGATAAATGTCCTAATTACAGGACCTGCTTAATTAAACTCCTTCTTGGGCCAGTATAGCAGAACCCAAAAAACCAGGATGCTGGTGTCATGGGGGGGACCCCAAAACCCAGGTCTGGACGTCAAGCATGCCCCCAGGGATGCGCCCCTCATCCTGGGTACCACAGTCAGAGACATTTATCCCTGCAGCTTGGAAAACTCTGGACCAGGCTGGGATAAATGGAGCAGCTCAAGCAGATAAATATGAATCCCCCTTTGGTGGGACATGCAGCCTGTGCAAAACCCGTCACAGTGAGAAAAGCCCATGAGATAAAGTAAAAAGATAATCTGAAGTCCACCTTTTCCAAAAGACCCTACAAAGCACAAAACAACTCATCATAAAAACATCTCTCTCCTAAAAATCATCAGTTCCAAAAAAAGCCTGGATTTAAATCACATCAGGAACTTACCGTGCTCCCTTCAGGGCAGGAGGGGAAGAGCTGCAAGAGGAGTCCCACTTTCCTTCTCCAAAACCAGCATCTTAGCTCCTCCAGACATGAGCCCACAACCAGGTAAGGCAAACTGGTGAGGATTAGACTCAGTAAAACTACTTTTTCCCTGGTTTTGAGGGGAAAAAAAGCCTGAAAGGACCAGCAGCAGAGCCCACATGGCCTCTCCAGCCCAGGAACCATCGCAGGTACCACCTGCTGCTGATAAGCCACAGGTGATCGCCCAGCTGGGACAAATCAGCCCCTGTCTCGCCACTTCTAGTTGGATGCAAAAATTAAAGGGAAATTGCAAAAATTAAGGGGAAAGTGTAAAAAGCACTTCCTTTTGCAAATGCCCCTCAGTGGAGGATTTCCAGCTCCTGCTGAGGTCCTACCCAGCACCCAAACCCAACCTAAGGCTGAGCTTAGCTCCTTGCCCCCCTGTTCCTGCTCTTCCCCTGCTTCAAATCTCCTTAATCTTAGTGTATTTTTAAAAGATGGAGTTTAAAAGGTTGGGGAGGGGGAAGCAGCAGGGCCCAGCTCCGTGCACACGTTTGAGGTGCCCATCGCTGCTCTCAAAGGACCCAATCTCAGGACTGTAAGGATCTATTATAAAAGTCTCAGGGTTATAAAAGGGAGAGGGGGAAAAGAAAGAATTTCCTTGCAATAAACGGAATTTTCTCCTTGCGCTTCAACGCAAAATATGCCATATTGCAACATTTAGCCAAAATAAAGACGAGGTTTTAGCAGAGCCCAGGACACCTTCAGCACACCCAGAGCTTTATTAATAGAGATTTTTTTTTTTCTTTTCCTTTCCCCAGGCTGGCTCCGACTCGTGTCACCGCCTCGGTGACACCGATGCAAATAGGAGAGGGATGCTCGGGGAGCGCGGTGGATGGAAACAAGTAGGTCAGGCTGTAAAACAAGGACAGGCTGTCACCCGGGCACGGGGACTTGCTCCCACGGTTCTTGCTTCATCCCAGTTGCAAAAGGGGCTGGATCCGGCCAAAATTTAAGTGCTTAGTCCTTGCTAAGCACGGCAGCGGCGCTGGCATCGCCGCGGAGGTGCTTAAGTGCTTTGCTGGCTGGGTTTGAGTGGGATTCTTCTGCGTTTATATGTCTTTTGGGAAGACTTGAGGGTATTTTTTTCTTCCTTGGCTGTGTCATGGGACCATTACGGATGGGGTAAATATAGGGACAATTTAAAGCAAGTCGCTAAGCAGAGAAGTCCTTGAAGTGAAGAAATCCAGGGCAGGGGGATGAATCTGGCAGCCGGAGATGCTCAGAGCTTTAGCAGGAGCTAAAAACAGGTTGTCTGGGGGCTGAGATGCCCCCCAGCTACTAAATACATTCCCCAAAAATGCTTATTTCATCCCATCCCAGCATCCCGTCCCGTCAGGATTTGTGCTGCTCCATCCTGGGGTATTAAAGACTTAGAGAGAAAAAAAAAGGGTTTTTTTCCCATTCCTTGCAGCTTTTTGTTTTCTCTCCTTCCCTGTTAAGGTCCCAGCTACAAATTTACTAGGAAAAGGGGGCAAAAAAAACCACACAGGAGCTCAGGAGCTGTTCCCAAATAGGAATTCTCACTGAGGTTATTTTTGGCCAACTCATGAGCAGGGTGGAGAACCTCAGCATCCCATTTTCAACCCACAAAGGGTTAATATACCTAAGAAAAGGAGAGGAGGGAAAAAAAATAAAATCAAATAGAGCCACTAAATCCCATCCCCACCCAGCCTGGCCAAGGCACTGTCGGATAAATGGGGGAAAATTGCAAGAAGGTGCATAATGACCCTGAGTTATTTCCGAGCGATTATGGAGGATAACGGTTATTATGGGCAAGAACAGGGAAGGTCAAGCGGCCTGATCCTGGTGCAACGCGGCCGTGCTGCTGTGCAGCTGGTTTTATGGGGAATGGGGGATTTTTGAGCTGCTGTAAAGATACCCTCAGTGAAGAGCAATTTTCTAAACTTGTCTTGATATGGGAAAAAAACCGAGCCTGGGGGAAAATGACCCAAATTAGGGGAGTTTAGGGGCTTGCAGTGCTGGGAACGTGCTATCAGGGACCGATGCTCTGCTACAGCATTCCTAGAGCGACCCTGGGCATGTGCCTTAGCCTCCACTCAAGATCTGCCTCCAGCCCCTTCAATAAAAATCATCTTTTATTTTAAATAAAATCCTACTGAAGACCTCAGCAAAGACATCAGGTTTGAACCTTTCCTTGGAGAAGTAGCTGAAAAATCCACCGTATCCAAGCCTGTAGAGCAAGATGCTGGGAGGACGTGGAGATGGGACAGGAATGTGCAGGAAAACCAAGAGAAACATGAAATTTGGGAGCACCGACCCCCTCCCTGCTCCTGCTGCTGACACATTATTTGACTCTCCCATGAGGACCACTCATTTTTATGGTGGAGCACACTCATCTCCCTGTTATAGGAATAATTTAATTAACTTAGAGAAATGTAATTAATTTTAATTGTTCACGATAATTCATTGTTTAATATGATATTAATAATTATATTTAAAAAAATCCTAATGCCCAGTAACTACCCTATAATGTGCTAATTAAACTCTCATATAGGAAGCACTTAATTTTAAAGCGTTGGGAAATTGTTTCTGGTCTCCGGAGCCAAGTCAGTGACCCAAGAAGACAGAGGGAGGTGAGGAGGGAGGTGAGGCTTCACTCAACGCATCCCCAGCCCCAAATCCACCTGCAGCCATGGGGTTCGGTAGCAATCCACCGGGATCCCCCTTTTTCCTGGGATTTTTTGGCTTTCTGCAATTATCTGGGGGAGGTTCATCCCTCTTCTCCAGCAGCTGGCTGCACCCCAAGAAGGATGTTGAACTTTACAGGGTGGAAAACGCTCGTTTCCGTGTCCTCCGCTGTTCTCATAACTATCTTAAGTACTTACATATACAATTTCCATCAAGGAATTACATGCTGCTGGCAGCCTTTTAAACCAGGGAAAGGACCCCCTGTGGAACTGTTTGCTTTCCTGGAGTGGCATCATCTTCAGCGAAGGATGTGTCCTCTAATTGCACCATCTGTGTGTTGGGAAGATGCGATTGCATCCCTTGTTTTGCTAATTTTATTCCCCTTTTTCTCAGTTGTTTTTCCTGCCTTGGAGAAAAACTCTGCAACTGCAGGTCCCGATACCCCGTAACTCAAGACTTGGATGAACAGACCCACCAGGTCCCAATATCCTCCCAGGTCCCAATATTCCCTGGGCCCCAGAACTTGGCTGCTCAGATCCCCCAGGTCCCAATATCCCTGTAGGTATCAATGTCCCACCAGCCCCAGGACTTGGATGCTCAGATGCCCTCAGGTCCCAATATCCCCCCAGGTCTAATATCCTCCCAGCCCAGAACTTGGCTGCTCAGACCCACCAACCACAAGACTCCCATTTTGGGGTAGTTTAGTGGGAAATACATAACAGGTAGCAAAGCTGCACCCAACAGAGTGTAGGACTCTATTGAACCAACTGTTCTGCCCTCCTCATACACATCCGTGGGTCATGATCCCCCCTTATCACAGCAGCACAGACCCACAAACCCATAGTGAAGCTCCCCAGAAAGCATGACCACAGTGCTCCCAAGCTGTGGGGCCAAAATGGAAACAGAAGCAGCAAATCTAGGGCAAGGAGGTGATGCTTGACACCAGCTGGACACATCTTTGCTCACAAAGTGCCCGGCATGTGATGGTAATTTGAAAATGGAGGAACTTGGCGGGGGGGAACATGACTTTGGTGCACTCAGAAGAGTCAGTGCTTCCAAAAGCATCAGTTAAATAGATTTAGATTAGAAATGAGGAAGTTCTTCCCTCGGAGGGTGGTGAGACACTGGCCCAGGCTGTCCAGAGAAGTTGTGGATGCTCCATCCCTGGAGGTGTTCAAGGCCAGGTTGGACAGGGCTTTGAGCAACCTGGTCTAGTGGGAGGTGTCCCTGCCATGGCAGGGGGGGTTGGAATGAGATGGTCTTTAAAGTCCCTTCCAACCCAAACCATTCTATGATTCAATGATTGAATCCTTCCTGGAGGAGACAAAAACCATCTCCATCCTCCCTCACCCACAGCCCATGGTGGCAAAACCACATTTCCCTGGACAAAATCCTCAAAACCCTTTTTTCTTTTTTACCCATTAAGGGCTTGATTTCTGAACATCCCTTGCAAAAAGACCCTTGGGGCAGGGGGGGAGGAGAAGACAGGAACATCTCTTGCTCTACTGACAGCACCAGTGCAAAACGTTGGCTAAAAATACCTCCGCCTGCTTTGATGAGGCAGGAGACAGCAGCTCCCCGTGCCTTTGGCAGCCGTCATTAGCAGCTCGCATCTGCCTGGCTGGCAGCAAACGGCTCCTCTTCCACGTGGAGGTGTTAAAAAAAAATACATATATAGAATAAAATAAATAAACCTGCATCGTTGGGTTTACTTGCCAGCCCTGGAGCAGTGGGAGAGCTGCTGGGAAGCACCTGTTTGCTGCTTTCCCACCTCCCTGGCAGGTGGGTTTTGCAGAGCTCAGGGAAGAAAAAAAGAGCTGCCTCTGTGTAAGACAGCAGGGAATGGAGATAAGCTTGGGAAAAAAACATCTTGGACCAAGCAGGGTGGTGGAAAAGCAGGATCTTGGTGTCTCTATGGGCTGGAAGAGGCTCATAGACACCACCCAAGTCTCCACTTCTGCATGTACAGGGATTAATAATTAGATTTCATAGAATGTATTGGGTTAGAAGAGACCTCTGGAGGCCATCTAGTCCAAACCCCTACAATAAGCAGGGACAGCTCCAACCTGGTCAGGTTGCTCAGAGTCCCATCAAGCCTGACTTTGAATGTCTCCAGGGATGGGGCCTCCACCACCTCTCTGGGCAACTTGTTCCAGTGCTCAGCCACCTTTATATTAAAGAACTTTCTCCTAATGTCCAATCTAAATCTACCCTTTTCTAGCTTAAAACCATTACTTGTTGTCCTATCTCTACAAACCCTTGTGAACAGATCCTCCCCTGCCTTCCTATAGGCACCTTTCAGGTATTGGAAGGTCGCTGTAAGGTCTCCCCCTGGAGCCTTCTCTTCTCCAGCCTGAACAGCCCCAACTGTCTCAGCCTGTCTTCATAGGAGAGGTGCTCCAGTCCTCTGACCATTTTCGTGGCTCTCCTCCAGATTTGATGGCATCTTCCCAAACAACCCGCCATCCCATGTTGCAAACTATGTATTTATTTCAAGGACAGCTTTGGCAGAGTGGATCCTCATGGGTGGTTGCCTCGAGAAGAGGGCAGCAGGCTGAGGACCAGCTGCCTGCAGAAGCTGCTTGCCCCACTAAACCACCACGGCATCTCCATCCCTCCGGCACATCACCGACAAGCTGCAATTACCACCAGAAGAAGAAGTCTCTCCATAATTAGTGTCATTTACTTAAAACACTCGACCTTGAGGAGGTTTCACATCGATCGCAGCTCAGGCGTTGGAGGATTTGACAGCAGCAACATCTCCCACGTGCGTGTAAACCCCCCACCCCCCCGTCTTGCTACCAACCCTACAAAAACATCTTGAGCTACAAGCGTTGGGTCTCCAAATTAATTAGGGGAGTTGTTTTTGCTTGGGGAGTGGGAGGAAGGTGAGAGCCAAAGGCTGCTAGCCAAGCACCAGCTTTGCAAAGGGGACTCAGAGACTTAATTACTCCTTTCCCTTAACCTCCTTGTACCTCGAGGTATTTCAACAGCCCTGTTGCTGGCGGAGGGGATTGATCGATTGTCCTTCTTTTGGCATCCAGACGGCCTGATTAATGTAAAACTAACCAGTCGCTCCCAACCCTGGGGAATTAATCACTTAAATGTGGGAATTACTCAATAAACCGTTCAAACCCGCAATAAACCAAGCCATTAAAAATTAATCGCTTGACACCCCTGCCATGTAAACAGAGCTAATAAGACTGGGGTAGAGAGCGGAGAGGGGAGAATGGTCCCACATCACCTGGCTTTCCCCATTATTGCCATAGAAACATCATCCAAAACCCCAGCAAAGGACCCATCTCTTCCAGCCATGCTTACAGACTCGGCCAAGCCAAGGACCATGAGCTCGACACCGATGAACCATCTCCATCTCCCACAGGAGAAAGGTGAGGGGTTTTATTTTAAATCCCTTTCCTCCCATAATACATCTGACACTAATCAGGGTTCCAGCCCCATGGGAATCAATGATTAATGATGTTAAATATAGCAGGAGATTGCGAGGGTAAAATTAGGCGCCATGCATAAAACATCACAGCTCCTTGTTAGATAGTCAAATTAGACTAATGGTTTGATGTTCACGCGGGCTCTGGCCCTGTAATTATGAATGGACCGGCAAACCTCCTCCCCAGCTGCACACTGGTGCTGAAAAATAGCCCGGACTTCAGCCTTAATGAGAACATGGTGATCATAATTAGTGCACGAGGATGTGGAAGGATGGGGCTGAAGGTGGACCTGGACATCCTGAAGGTCAAGGGTGTGGTAGGGACAACATTGTCCCACCAGTCAGCTGTTTTACATCCCTGCAGAGTGTGATCCTGTGCCATGATGGGATGGTTAGAGTCAGCATCGTTATGGGTTTGCCATGGGGTCACCATCATTATGAGTTGGCTTTGCCCAGCAGCTTGGCCATAGATCCAACATCCCCAAGGTTTGGGGTGAGGGTTAGCTGCAGCACGTGGCCTCAAACCCCAACAGGGTGATTGGGGTCAACATCATTATGGATTTGCCATGGGTCAGCTCTGCTACAGGTTCAACACGGGGTCACAATCGTTATGGGTTGGCTTTGCCCAGCAGCATGGCCATAGATCCAACATCCCAAAGGCTTGGGGTGAGCATTTGCTGCACTATGTGGCCCTGTACCCTAACAGGGTGGTTGGGATCAGCTTCATTACAGGTTTGCCATGGGGTCAGCATCCTTATGGATGTGCCATGGATTTGGCATTGTTGTGTGTTGGCTTAGCCCAGCTGCATGACCATAGACCCAACATCCCCAAGGCTGGGGCTGAGGGTTTACTGCAGCACATGATCCCATACCCCAGTGGAGCGGTCGGGAACCGGCATCATTATGGGCTGGCTTCACCCAGGGGCATGACCAGCACTCCAACATCCCCTACTAGCTTGGCAAGAGCTTTTTACTCATCATGGTTTGCAAAACTAACCCCCAGGGCCCCCACCTTGCAGATTTGCACCATCTCTTCCACCCCACTGGTCACTAATAAGCTCCAAGCAGAGCTATTAAGGAGCCCAAAGCCAGGGAGAGGAGTGGGAACACAAAGCCATCAATGTCTATAACCAGCCCCTCCAAAACCAGCGCAGAGAACACAAATCTGGCTGTAATTAATCTCATTATCTAGGAATGAGAGAGACGTGGAGTGGTTGTGTGGCTTGAAAGGGTTGTCAAAAACCGGAGTACGGGAGGGATAAGCCTTTGTGAGAGTTTAAGCTCAGATAGCCACCAGCCTTAAAGCTGGTTTCAAGGGAGATCAGCACGACAGGGAAATAAAGACGAGAGGAAACGAGCCTGGAGGAAGCAAATTCAATAATGTCTATTCCACAGCCCTTTTGCTTAAGAAGTGAGACAAAAATAGCCCAAAAAGACCAAACCAGCCGCTTGTCACCACCACTGCATTATTGCATCCCCTGCAAAGCCCAAGCCAGCAGCCAGGCCTGGGATGGGAGCATCTGCCTCATGCCCCAACCCAAAGAGCTGCATCCTGCTCTGCAGAGCTGCTCCAGGACCACATCCAAAACATCCTTCAGGAGAGGTATTTTGGGGCAGGAGAGCCTTGTCAGCAAGCCAAAGGGGATGATGGTGGATTCCACAACCTGGAGCAGGGCTCAGAGCTGGCATCCACATGCTGATACTTGCCCAAACCAGTTAAACAGGCAGCGGACACATCCACCCACCCACTTCAGTGTGCAGCAAGACCCCCACAGCAAACAACCATTTTGGGGGGAAAAAAAGGGGAAAATTACCCCTCCTGGCACCACAGTGGCTGGTGGGGAGGACAAGAAGGACATTGAGGGGCTGGAACATGGCCAGAGAAAGGCAACAAAGCTGGGGAGGGGTCTGGAGCACAAGGCTGGTGAGGAGCAGCTGAGGGACCTGGGGGCATTGAGCTTGGAGAAAAGGAGGCTCAGGGGAGACCTTCTCACTCTCCACAACTCCCTGAAAGGAGGTTGGAGCCAGGCGAGGTCAGGCTCTTCTCAGAAGGAACGTAGGACAAGAAGAAACAGCCTCAAATTGCACCAGGAGAGGTTTAGTTTGGACATGGGGAACAATTTTTTCCTGGGAAGGGTTGTGAAGGGCTGTCCCAGGCTGGGCAGGGCAGTGGTGGAGTCCCCATCCCTGGAGGGGTTTCAAAGCCATGGAGATGTGGTGCTGAGGGACACAGTTTAGTGGTGCCCTGGCAGTGCTGGGTGAACAGTTGGACTCGACGAGCTTAAAGGTCTTTTAACCAAAATGATTCTGTGATTCTAAAAAGCCCCTCAAAAGTTGCAGATGGCTATTTTTTGCCATTTTGGAGATTGTCGATTGTTTGGAGAAGAGGAGATTATAGCCTGTCAGGCAACCTGAAACCAAGCCAGGCAGGATCTTTGCAGTCTTAAACCCCTGAAAACATGTCAGCAGATTAAAAAAAGCACTTATTGAAAAAAAAAAAGCACTTTTTTCCCTCCCCAGACTGCAGAGAGGGGGAGATACAGCCCCAAGCCCAGCGCTGCCTCCATCATCCCAGTGCTGGGGAATTAATACCTGCCTTGATGAGTTTTTTTCTTCTCGCATTAGTGTCTTCATTTGCTCCTCTGGCTTTAATTGCAGAGGGCTGGAAGGAGGCAAAGCCGCGATGCTCAGCCCTGGGTTCAAGTTCCCATCAACCTCTGGCCTGAACTTGGGTTAAAAGGATGCATCAGGAAGTATCAGGGTGCAACCCAGCTGTGCCTCACCCCCAGATATGGGAGAGCATCACCGTTAGGAAAAGTCACAGGACCAAGCCACTCTCCAACAAGGTATTTTCCCCCCTTGAGCAGGATTTGACCTTCCCAAGCTTTCAAATCCCTGCTAAGGAGGTGCCTGCCCTGTTGCATCCCAACTCATCCTAGGCACCTCCTCACCCAGCTCTCCATGCCCTCCTGGGGATTTATTTTGTGCCCTCCCCCAACCTTTTAAACCCTCTTTTCCCCCCCAAATTCCCACCACAACCCTCATCTCCAGCAGCATTTTGCTCCAGTGAAGGCGTTCGGAGTTCGGCAGCAGATCAAAATGGCTTTGTCAAGGCAGATGGGAAAGGATGTGTCCACTTGACAGATTGGGGTTTGTCGGAGGGGAATTTTTGGCTAATAACCTGAAAACTGTCGTTTTTGACAAGGACTTCAAAAAGCTCTGACACGAAGAGCGTTTAAGCCTTGTTTCTGTGCGAGGCTCCTGCGAGAGCACTTCTTCCCTCGCCGCTCGCAGCCTGCAATCCTATTAGGATGCTTTACAGCCCTGAGCCAGGGATGAGACCACAACCCAGGACCCCTAAATCCGCACCCAAGGGGGTCACCCCCACCACACAAGGCACTGCAGTCCCCCTCCCACCCTCCCCACTCAGGAGCATCCTCAGCCCTTCTCCCTGCAAACCCCCAAAGCTCTGCAGCCCTTTGTATCAGCAGTACGATGCAGAAGCAAAGCCACCGCCGCTGTCACCGCCTTCCCAGGGGACAGCTACAGCCAACCTGGTGAGGAACGGCAACCGATTGACTCTTATTAGGAGTCCAATAACGTCTGGGAGATTGCAGCTTTGATAAGCTCTCTGCTGTGCGGCTGGGGTCAACCGCATTAGGAAAATGTAATTAGACTAATAAATTCTTGAGTTAGTTTTTAATTCCTCGTCGGGGGTACCAGGATCTCGCTGAGCATCGTGAGGCTGGGGAAGCCACAGGTCCCTGTTACCAATCGTGAGGGAGTTAGCTTGGGTGGAATTAAGAGCTCAAATCCAGTGGTTTAGGGTTGCAAGCTCAGCAAACAGGAATTTATCACCATCCTCCAGCCCAGTTCCCCAGTCTTACTGGTCCCAGTCGCAACCATTCGTGAATTCAATGACCCACTGAGGGTTAAAGTGCAGGAGCTGGTCCTGCATAAGATGCAACCAGCCTAGCTGCACATCACCAAACATCCTTCCACCTCTTTCGGTAAGACCTGGGGTCACATCCTCACCCCCAGCAAATAGCAGATCTCAGTGGGAGCCATGCTGAAGACAACGGTTGGCTTCACCCTCCCCCTTGCCTCCCTTCCCATTTCCCAAACCTCTGCTGGTAGCAAAGCTCCCCAGATGCAGCAGCTACTTCTCGGCTCACCCAACTTCTCCTCTTGGCAACCTTTGCTGGCAGAGCCCTAGCACCAGGAATAGCAAGGCGTGTGGAGGTCCAGCTCTTGCAAACAATGATGCCTGATTAAGGCAGCTGCCTAATATCCTACCCTGGGAAGGGGACACTCTTCCCAGCAGCTCCAGCTCCTGTTGAAACAAGCTGCGAAGCATCTCAGGTCCAATTTTCCCTTCCCCACATGTCCACCAGCATGGTGGATGGAGGCAGAAAGGTGTTTGCATGGCAAGCGCATCCTCTAGAAGGGCAGCCAGGAGCAGGAGGACCCTTGGACTCTGCCCAGCATCCCTGTATCACTGCTAAAAAAAAAGCCCAGGACGACACCACGCAAGTTGCATACTCGTCACTCATCACACCCTCCTCCAGCCCCCTCCTTGCATGGAATGTACCGAAGCAACTGCTTCATAGAGACATCATGAATCAGCCTTTAATACAGCGTACGTTGCATTATTTTTAGCCAGGGCCACTATTGTATTGTGCTTGTGCGCAGGAATCAGACCATGAAATTGGCTGGATGCAGACTAGTCGTGTTTGTCAGCATGAGCGGGCAAACAAGCAGCTGAGCCGTGCCAGGGTGAAATGTTAAAAGCATTTAAGTGCCATTTAATGGCACCTGATATTAGCAAGCTGGGCATTCAGAAAGCTGCGTGGTTATTAACCGGCAGCGGCGGCGGCCAGCCCCCATAACCCTGGTCAAGGCAGGAGCAAGAGTTGCCCTAAAATTAACCTGCCAACCCAAATTCAGAGCCTGGCAGGGCGCCTATAGCAACTATACATTATTATATAGAGGCCATAGGAAAGGCAGCGCTGCCCCTGGAGCAAAACACAGCCAGCTCCCCGTGCCCAGCCCCTAGCTCAGCAAACCAGGGCATTGCAAGCAAGTATGAGAGCAGAAAAACCTCTTTTTTAGAATAATTTAAGCCCCTGGGGCTGGATCACCTCCTTTTGGGGTCATCACCAATGCAATTAGTATCAGCTTGATCCCAATGATGTTGAGAGCTCCATGCAAAGGCTGAGACAGCACTAAAGCAGGGTGACATGTCCCTGATGAGCATCTGAGATGGTCACAGAGGCTTTGGCATCTTTATCGGCTAAAAGGGTAAGAAATCAGGGTCCCTTCCCTCTCCCCTCCCCTCAATGGTTTTGGAGGAAGAGGAGCTGGAAATCAAAATCCTGCTTGGAGGGCGGTGAGCCAGAAGGAAAAACAAACCCATCCAAGATATCTGAAGAGGGCAATCACAGCTCTTCTCGCAGCCCAAATTGTTAGTTTAGCAAATTACTTTTGAACAGCCCGTGTTTTGACATTTCTCAAGTGTTTTTCTTCCCTTCCGCCCAACTCAAGGTGACTGCTTCCAAGCTCAAACCCTCGACCAAGAGCAAAAGAAGAGCTTTGGAGCTTGGCTTCCCCTTGCTTCGAAAAGCAGCTGATGGAGGCACCAAAACTGATGGGAATGGGGACAAATCCATCACCCCCCTCACCTCCATCCCTCTCTAAGGGGCTGCAAAACCCACATTACCTGGGACACGAGAACCAGACGAGCAAATTGACAGCACACAGGATGGGAACTCATTTCTACCTCTGCTCTGCACCTGTTACTGCACTTCAATTAAATCAAGGCCAATTGATGTCACAAGAGCTGGGGAGGGGATATCATTGGTGGTCAGGTGCCTCCCCAAATTGAGGAAGAGTGATAAAAGTGGAGCAATCAGCTGAGGTCATGCTGAAGATGTTCATGGCAGGAGTCAAGTGGGAGCAGAGGTCAGGCTGCTGCTCCAGCATTAGGTACTTCATTAAGGTTCAGGTACAAGTATCTCCTTGCAGAGGCAATTAGCAGAGTATTTATTTTGCATGTGGTGGTGGATGTTCTGCTGCAGAGCACCTAGCTGAAAAAAAAAAAAGGGGGAAAAAAAAAATCAAGATTTAGTGTCCGGAGCCCCGTCTGTGATGTTCTTGCAGTAGGTCCATATGACAGCATTGCTAAACCTCAACCCAAACTCAGCTTCAGGCTTCACAAGAGCTTATTTCCTCTGCCCTGCTCCTCTCAGCTGCTTTATTTGATGTCTCTCACTCTCTGGCTCCCCAGGGGCAGAGCTCAGAGGAAAGCTTGCGAAGGCACATGAATTTCTGGAGGTTTTTCTATCATCGCTCCCAGGATGGAGACGGCTGCTCCCTGCGCCGGAGCCACGTCGCTGGGCTTTGATAGCGAAAGCCGCAGCTCGGCGGGTCGCTAGCTCCCCTGCTTGCTTTATAAGCCGCAGACAAAGATACCATGGGGGATATTTTGCATCTGAAATTCATCTATATTTGCTGGCGGTGATGCCCGCGGCTGGTTTCGGTGAGCGTGCTCACCCCGTGCAAGCTGCACTTGGCCTTGCCTAACCCTAACAGCAGGCACAAAAGGCAGCGAGAGCTGGAAAATTGGTGAGCAAAGCTCTGGGTCATCTCCCTGCAAAGGGGATTTTGGTGTTCACAGCCCCAGGACTTGCAAACGTCAGGGATAGGGGTCAGCTTTTAGCAAAACCCCTTCCAGTCTGGAGCTCTGGCTCTGGTCCACCTAAAAAGCAGCCTCTGCTTTTGCTCCTTGCACCTTCAGATTGCTCCTGGCAGCCTTAAATTGTTCCTTGGACACCTTCGTTGCTCCTTGCACCCCCAAATTGGTTCCCGTGGAGCTGTAATGTGCCCCGACAAAGGGGAAACCTCCCTAACCCTCCATCGCCTGTGAGGAGAGAAATTAAAAAATACAAAGCTTGCCTTAGGCTTGGGAGATGTCCCAGGCGGGGCAATGGGAATATGGAAGGGACGTTTAGGTGTCATGAGCACTTTAAAGCTGAAAAAATAAAAATAACAAAATAAATACATATATAAAAAGATAAATCCTTGCTGAGGATGCTGGCAGCGCTGCAAGCTCGGTGGGGAAAGTGGGTGGCTGTTCCCAGGGGCTTAATGATCCCTTTTTTCCCATCTTCCCTGATCACTTCTGGGTTAAAACCCCAAATCCCAGCCTGGGTTAAGCCCTGGCTGTGTTTCTATCCCCAGCAAGAGCAAGAGTAGAAGGAAATGGGCCATTTTAGGGGCAGGAACTGGCTCCTTTGGGAAAGCAAAGCCTGGCTCAGGGGACAGAATAAAGCTAGTTCTGAGGCAATTAGAGCACGTTGAGCGGGGTCTGAGCAACATCCCGGCTAAGCTGGGCGCTGGGCTGGCAGCCAAGCCCAAACCAGGTTACCACCGAGGCTTTGCAAGCCCCAGCGCTGCCAAAATCCCTCTTAGGTGGGGTCAGGGGCTGGACCCCAAATCCCAGACCCCTTTGCTGTCCCCTTTGCAATGCCAAATATCCCCCCCAACCACACTGCCCTGATGCTGCTGCCGCATCGTCACCCTACAGCGAAGGGTAGGGTGAAGAAAATTAAGGTGTGGGGATGGAAACTGCTTCCCGTTGCTGCTAAACCTCAAGGAATAAAGAACATCTGGGGAATTTAAGCATCCCTGGGTGAGCTGCCACCAAACTCCTGTCTGCTGGTGAACCGAGACGCGACGTGTCTACATTGGAGATGCCCTGGGCTGGGGAAGGCTTCACAGCCAGCCTCCACACCCCCCAACCCCACCACGTAAGAGTTCCCAGCTCTGGGATTATTCCCTGCTGCTCAGGTGGGTTTAATCCTTCCAACTTGCTGAGGGAAAATTCACCCAGAGGAATGAAGAGGGCACAAACGTCGCTGCAGGAGAGAGGCTCCATCCTGCTGCTCTCCATCAGCCGTCCCTCCTCCCACAGCTTTATTTATGGTGTGACCAGCAGGAGTAGGGGGGTGATTGCGCCCCTGGACTCACCTTGAGCATCGTGTCCAGTTTGGGGCACCACAGGACAAGAAGGACATTGAGGGGCTGGAGCGGGTGCAGAGAAGGGCAATGAAGCTGCGGAAGGGTCTGGAGAACATGTTGTATGAGGAGCACCTAAGGGAATGGGAATTGTTTAGCTTGGAGAAGAGGAGACCTCGTTGCTCTCTACAACTACCTGAAAGGAGGGCTGAGGCTGGTGTTGGTCTCTTCCCCTGAGTAACTAATGACAGGACAAGAGGTAATGGCCTCAAGTTGCACCAGGGGAGCTTTACATTGGATATCAGGAAGAAGTCCTTTACTGAAAGAGTGGTCAGGCGCTGGAACAGGCTGCCCAGGGCAGTGGTGGAGTCACCATCGCTAGAGGTGTTCAAAAAGCAAGCAGATGTGGTGCTTTGGGACAAGGTCTAGGTTCAGGGAGATGTTTGAAGAAGGTTGGACTAGATGATCCTAGAGGTCTTTCCCAACCTGAATGATGCTATGATTCCACCTTGCTGAAGCTTTTTTGTGCGCGCACCCCGAAACACCGCAACCCCTGACACAGCTCGACACGTGCGGGGGAAAAGAAGCTGCGTTTTGAGATACCTCCTTGGGTTTCTGGCTGCAGGGCAGCAACCCCCCCCTGCAATCCAGCTGCAGCACCCAGCCATCCACCCGCACCAGGCTCTGCACCTCGGCACCCATCCTGCTGCTCTCCTCCTCCCTGAAAGCAGAGCATCCAGCCACGCTTCTGGGGCACCACATTTTTGCTCCCGGCTCCTTCAAGAGCAAGAAGAGGTTGGAAAAGCAGCTCTGCATCCCATCTTTTTGAAGCAGGCAGCCATTTCCCCGCCGGGAGAGCCTGCAAAGAGCTGCAGCCACGAACCCTCCGCTTCAATTAAGAGGGAGGGGAGGATTTGCACGTCCAACCCCAGCAGCTTCAATCACGTCAGATAAGGGATGAGCGAAGGACGCCGGCTCCTTGAGTTGTGTTGAAGGGAAGCGGGATTTAGGGGATGAAGTGATGCTGGTGGGTATGGTTTGCGAGCTCCCGTCCCAAAAGGTGCCACATCCCAGAGTTGCAGCCGCATCCCAGCGCCCAAAACCTCCATTCCATTAATTCCTCACATTTATCCAGGCTGGCTGACCTGGGAAAGCTATTCCCAGGGGGGTTATTTCCTAGGATTTAGGGGATCCTCCTTCCAGGCAGTCCAAAAATGGAGTTTTTCAGGCCGCTAAGGAAGTCATAACCTTATTTAAAAGTCATTTTTGCTTGTAATGGAGGCACTTACCCCTCGGATACATCATTCGCCTCGCGTGGTTTTATTGCTGGTAATAACTCCCGGAAAGTCCTCAACAGATGGAAATTTTATTTGGCTAAATCACTGCGGTTTGAGTTACCGTGGGGAAGGCACTGGGAGGGGGTGAGCAGCTCAGGGGGATCAGGGCTGGGACCCCTCAAAGGAGCTGGGAGAGGACACAAATTAGGGATACTGTGACTTTTCCCAAGCTTTTTATGAGACTGAGGAAAAAAAATGGCATTTCTTCCTATCCAGAAAAGCTCTCAGTCCAGGAAAAATAAGAAAAACTGGATTTTTAGTATTTTTTTTCCAGTTAAACCAGGCATTGCCTGGCAATGACAACTGCCAGCCTATTCATTTGTGCGTTATAGCCATGGGAGATATATATATATTTTATATATATATAGGGGGAGGAGTGCTGCATAAGCCTTTCTAGTGCTGCTTTATGCACGTAACCACTCCTCAGAGATGCTTCTTAAAAAAACCCAGCTGAATTCCACATAAACCGCTCCAAATCCCCATTTCCCAGTGGGGAGCACGCCTGTGACAATGTCCTTACCAGTGGTTGGAGCCTCCCCACTGCAAAGCCTGGCCCAGGAGGGGTTTAAGAGCCAGATCCTGAAGGAATTGCACTAAATTGGAGGAGTTTATTTCAAATGGAGGTTTCTTCATATATATACATCTATCATTATAGATGTGTATATACTGACTCCAGGCTCTTTGCCCTGAGCAAGATGGGGGGAGAGGGAATGGGTGAAAACCAAACCCGAGATGAATTTATTGCTCTAATTAAGGTTTAATTAGTGCAAAGAGACTCTTGGCAATAAAGAGATGGGGTTGCACCTCCAAAAAGCAAAGGAATTGGGGGGGGTGGCGGGAAGTGGAGTCTTTCCTGCCCTATAGCCTGGGGAAGGGGCATGCAAAAAGCCAAAAAATAATAATAATAAATATAAACAGAAAGGATTTTAATTGCAAGGAAAGATTTAAACCCCTAAACTCCTCCCATGCCCAGCAAGGGGGGAATCTCACCCTTCAACCGGTGCGTGTGGAGGTGGCATCACCCAAGGCGGGAGGGAAATGGAGCCCAAGGGACTTTCAGTTCTTGCGAAGGTGAGAAAAACCTTTGCAGAGCGGGGCTGGTTTGCTGGTTGAGGCTTTCTTTTTAAGCAAAGCTTTATTTTTAAGCAAAGCTTGTTTTCATCCTGCCTGGCAGCCACTTGTTGTGTGCTACGGAATAATTTCCACACCAAACACCCTCTGGCCACTGCACTTTCTCGGGACTTAATAACCAAACACCTCCAGAAAGACCCTAACGTGGGGGGGGAATAACATTCTCCTTCCCTGCTGCATGTATTTATATATATTTTAATGTAAAAATATACATATATAAAACCTATAATGCACATTCATGCAGTATTTGAGCAAGGAGCACTGCCAGGGCTGCAGCACCCACCGTAACCCCCCCAGCCCTCTCCATCCCACCCCAGCTCCTGCATCCCCTTTTTCTACAGCAATTTAATTGCTTTCCCTCTTTTAATTGCTCCTTTCAAGGCAGGTTTCTCATCACAAATCTCAGGCGAGCCCGTCTTCAGAGTGGTCTTGCCTTTGCAGCTCAAAGCAATTTCTTCTTTGCTCCTTTCCCCCCCGGGCTCCCATGCTGCTTGTTATGATGATTATTATTACTATAAATTTATTTCTATTTTTCTTTTCCACTCATAAGGAGGAGGGGGGAAAAATCCAGGAGGAATCAAAGCAGCCTGATTAAAGGCGACAGAAGGGCACGATGGACAGCGAGGAAGGGAACTGGCTTTGCTTGCATCTCCCTGGGGAGAAGCAGGGGGGAAAGCACAGCGAGGCTGGACCACGCAGCCCTCCTAGAAACCTCTCAGATTTGATTTCCACACCCAAATATTGGAGGATAAAGGAAATTTCTCCTCCCGTGGGTGCGGCCAGCTCAGGCATCTCCCAACCCAGCTTATTCCCAATCCGCTTAAAGGATGCAGCTGCTCCAGCCATGCTTCTTCCTTTGCAATGGGATGTTCAACGGACAGAGCAGGTTCTTTAAGATGAAGAGAAAGGCCACAGAGACCCCAGTGATCACAGCCAGACATCTCCATCCTCTTTGAGCACCTCTTTGGAACATATCAATAGAGCACACCTGTGCAGATGCTATCAGAGCACCTCATTGGGACATACTACCCCAGAAACACTGGGAGATGTCACCAGCGCAGCTTTAGGAGACATACAACCATGGCATCCCCAGGAGATGCCACCATGGTGCTTTTGAGACGTATCACCATGGCAGGCTCTGGGGACATGACGTCCCCACAGCAGTTCTCCAGGGGAGGCAAGGGACCCCACCAAGCTCTCCCCACCTTATCCTGAGGGCTTGCAACAACCTTCCAGGCTGGTGGCCAAGCTACAGTTCTACCACAGGACCTGGACCATGGCATATCCACAACCCTCTGCCCACCTACACTCCATGCCATGCTCCAAGGTGGAAAGCATGGCCACGCATAACTGACCTTCAGCCAAGAGCACAACTGGAACATCCTTAATCCCATGCCCAGGGTGATTCACGTGGTGTTGGCCAGTGGCCAGCCTAAGCTAGAAAGAGCCTTTCAGTCATTCAGAGGGGCTTTAGGACAGAGGCTGCTCATGAAGACATCACAGTCTGTCTTCTTTGCAACACGGATGAGGGTTGAGGGCCAGCGCTGGGCAGGGCTTGGTGAGAACCAAAGAGGATGGTGGAAAAGGTGGGAAAGGATAACTCCAGCTGCATATGGATGGGCAAAGAGTCATCTCTCAGTGGAGGCTCCTGCATCCTCAGGGATTGAAAGCATCATGGAAGAAGCTCCCCACTGTCCATACCTGGTTTTGGCCATGCTAGTCCAGCAAATCCCTCTTGTCATCTTCTGTAGACCAAGCAGAGAAGCTTGCATGTGATCTCACTCTATGTGTGATGCATCCCCTCAGGACAAGGCTCATGAGCCTGTGTCTCCTTAAATACACCTGAAAGAAAAAAAAAAAAACAAACCACACACTCCCAACCAGTTCTAACCCTTCAAGGTAGCAAAAAATCTCCATTTTAAGTCCAAAACCACCCTCCTGTGAATTATCTGAAGCCAGGGAGCTGCCCCAAGTCCCTTGCAAGAAATATCAAGAAGAAAAAAAAAAAGAAGAAGTAATAAATAAAAATAACAATAATAATAAAGTTGGGAGGATGAGTCTTGGTGCAGGACACCCATCCCCAGCTTGGGTGAGGGGGAGTGGGCTTAGGTCTTGCAAAAAGCATCTTCTAAAGGGTACCAGCATTGAAATATTTGCATTTAACACATGAAAAGGCACTGTGTGGTTAAAACAGAAAAGATTTGCCACCCACGTATAGGAGAAGGTGGTGGCCCTGCCCAGGGTTGTCCTCAAATGGGGTGAGATGGGGGTCAGACCATGCCTGGGTTAATAATGCAGCTCATTAAGGCAGCAGCAACAAGCTGCCTTGGCTTTGACTGTTCCCATCTTCTAGTACCCTCTCTTAGCAGGCACACGAGAAACATCCTCATTAGCTAAAGGACATTAATTTGGGACAAGGAAAAATAATCCAAGGTGGTAGAGCAGCCTTCTGGTGTCATCAGGCCACGCGTGGGGGGCAAACATCCTCAGTGGCATCTCCTCCGGGCTTCAAAAGCAGCAGCGCAGCTCCATGTAGCATCCTCATTTTAGGGTATTTTAGATGAAATTGTAGCTCAAGTGCCTGGTGAGCACGTAGGGATGGCATCTGGAGTCCCATAAATTGTTTTTATAATGTCGCCTTGCTAAATAAAGTGTAAACTCCATGGTTTGCATTGCAATAAATATATATACACCCAGAAAAGATGGGTGGAAAAAGCCACGAGCTCCTTGACACCCTTCCCAGGGGTTTCACTGATGCTCATCACAAGGATGCTCACGGCCTCGTGAGGATGCTGTGAGATGCGGCAGGTCCAGAGACTTCACCACCCTCTTCGTACAGTTTCACGCAGCTGAGATGGGGAGAAAACTTGATCCAAAAAGGGCAAAGAAAGAAAAGCCAAGCCCAATTGCTGGCTAATTAGAAATACACTCAGCAATCGGTGCAAGGCGGATAATCTTCGCTCCCTGGCAGCAGGAGCCACATTGGCCCATTTCAAGGTTGAGCGGTTGGGAATATCAATCTGATAATTGTAATGCTACAAATGAAAATCAAATTGAAGCCAGTTAGAGGATCGCATTATAAATTGATTTAGTCCTCGGACAAGTTTCCACCTCCCCGGTCCTGGGTTTTGCTGCTGCGGATGGAGAGAGCTCTGGGTACCAGAGATGCAGGTGATGGGGTAAGTCCTTCTGCCCCATTTTCCCTCCATCTCGTGCCATTTCTAGGGGGGAAGAAAGGACATTTTAGGGCTTCCTATTGATTTTTGGGGATGTTGAGGTATATTGACCCCCGAGGACGCTGTCGCCAAAGCAAGGGAAAGAAAATATTTGCACCCAAAGCCAAACCCATTACAAAATACCGCAAGGGAACACATCCATTGGTATAGGATTTATTTCCACGCTCCCAAAATTTCCTCTCCTCTGGAAACCACGCATACCCAGCTCCCAAAAATAGGGGATTTTTGTACCAAATATCCTCAAATCACAGTCAAAAAGCAAAAAAAGGCTATTTCAGCAAAACCTCCATTTTGGTGCGGCCGGCACCCACTGACTGCTCCCACTGCTAGTTTTGCATCTCCAAGTACCCCAATATATACATATTCCTTTATACAGGTAATAATATACATCATATTTATATATATTTATATAGAGAGAGATATTCACACGCAGACACACAGATGCCTTTGGCAGAAGAGCCGGCACCTCCAAAGCCCGCAGGGAGGTCACCGGTCCTGCCGTTAAAACTCCCCTTTCCCCATGCAAAAAAAATGGGTTTTTTTGGGGAAAAAAAAAAAAAAGCCCTTTTTTCAGTTTTTTCCTCCTTAAAAAAACAATGCACCCAGGGCAGGACCATTCCCGGCAGCATTTGGGTGGCTTTTTGAGGTAGGTGCCAGGTGTTTGGGGGGAGTCCCAGGGTGCTATAGCATCAACGGGACCTGCCAGATGAGCAGGGTGCTGTCGGCATCGCCGCCCCGGCGCGGCGATTTGGCGTTGAAGTTACGGTAACCTCGACCCCCCGAAACGATGGCCACCGAGGAGATCTCCTTGCGGGGGGTATCCCGGGCGCAGGGGCGGCTCCGCACCCAGACATCGGGGTCATCAGCCATCTCGTAGATGGAGCCATCCTCCTCCGTGTGCGCCGGCGTGCCACCGACCGGCGCTTCCCGCACCGACAGCAGCTGCCCGGGGAGGTGGGAGGTGGAGCGGAGACGATATTGTAATAAAATCCCTTTTTTTCTCATTTCCCGAGGCAGGGGGCCATCCAGGTCAGGGGGTTTCTCTTCTTCAGCCTCCTCTTCCTCCTCCTGGTCGCCCTTTAGCACGTCAGGTGCCAGGGTGCTCAACGCCACCGCCAAAAACTCCACAGGGCCACCATGCCCGTTGAGGGACACCATGCCTTTTCCTGGCAAAAAAAGGAAAAAAAAGAGAGGGATTTTGGCTAAAAATGAGGCAAATAAGGTTGAGCTTACATAAGGAAGGCTTTTATGGGTTCTCACCGGTGATTTTGGGGATCCCCTCCAAGCGGGGCACGGGCAGCAGCACGATGATGCCCTGGTCAGTGCCCACCCAGAGCAAACCCTGGCAGATGAGGAGGCTGGTGACACGGACGTGTTTTTGACCTGCAAGAGGAGGGGAAAAAAAAAAAGAAAAAAAAAAAAGAGGGTGAGGGATGAATTTGCAGCACCATCTTCCCAGATAACCCATCACCAGTGGATTTTTCATGTGGAATACACTCTAGGACCCCTTAAAAACCAAGCAGCACCTTGGCACGAAAGTCTCCGTGCCAAGGAGAGCACTACAAATATAAATAAATAAAAAGAGAAGGGGAAAAAAAAAAAAAAGAAGAAGAAAAAGTGAGACTTCTAATGGCAAATGAATATTTTATCGCCGGGACTTAGCGCTGCGCAGCGTCGGACTCGGCGAAGCAATATATCTACGGAGATGCAACTCCGGTTTCTCCGGGAGGACTTTATTAATGACCTGTCAAGTTAAAAAGGATGAGGGAGCGCGAGTTCAAAAACGCATTAATACCCAACGCTCACTCGCCCAGGAAGAAAAGGAAGTGATAAATATTTTAAC
>VZZY01001011.1:0-17736 GCA_013400335.1 Eurystomus gularis | reverse complement strand
AAAAAAAAAAAGAGGGAGAGAAAAAGCGACTTACATGAGTATCGTGCTTATAACTAATTACACAATTATGTTGCTCAGTAGCTGGAACAAGGCAGGAGCCAACCTTGCAAGCCTGGGGTAGGTAAGAGCTGGATGGGTGGAGACAGCTGGGAGATGGTCCTGGGCGGTAAAGTGGGAAAAAAGGGTGCACGGGGCAATGGCAGTGGGGTGAGGGCGTGGGTGAATGCGTGGGGGCAAGGACAGGGTGCTAGGATGCACACATGGGGATGAAAATGGGTGCAAGGATGCACAGTGCAAGGATAAATGATGAGGATGAGGTGCTTGTCCCACCAGACTGGGCACTGGGGAGGCCACCCCTGAATCCTGGGGTCAGTTTTGGGCCCCTCTCTCCAAGAAGGACATTGAGGGGCTGGAGCGTGGCCAGAGAAGGGCAATGAAGGTGAGGAAGGGTTTAGAGCACAAGTGTGGTGAGGAGCAGCTGAGGGACCTGGGGGTGTTGAGCCTGGAGAAAAGAAGGCTCAGGGGAGACCTTCTCACTCTCCACAACTCCCTGAAAGGAGGTTGGAGCCAGGCAAGGTCAGGCTCTTCTCACAAGGAAGAAGTGGTAGGACAAGAGGAAACGGCCTCAAGTTGTGCCAGGGGAGGTTTAGGATGGACACAAAGAACAATTTTTTCCTGGCAAGGGCTGTGAAGGGCTGTGCCAGGCTGGGCAGGGCAGTGGTGGAGTCCCCATCCCTGGAGGGGTTTCCAAGCCGTGGAGATGTGGTGCTGAGGGACATGGTTTAGTGGTGCTCTGGCAGTGCTGGGTGAACAGTTGGACTCAATGAGCTTAAAGGTCTCTTCCAAAGGAAACAATTCTATGTTTCCATGATAAGGTGCCCATAGAAGAGCACAGGTGCAAAGATAGGATGCAAGGATGCACACATGGGGATGAAGATGGGTGCAAGGACACTCACAAGTGCAAAACATTGCCTGAGAGGATGCACACACGTGTACCAGCATGGGGTGCACAGACGGGATGCATGGACGCACACATGGGTGCAAAGAGGCCTCCAGCTCCCTTTTGGCAGTCAATTAGGAGAGACCCCAGAGGTCCAAGCTCAAAGCTTTGCACCATTAACCAGGATCAATTCCTTGCACAGTTTCTCTGAAAAGCAGCACAGCCATAAAGCAAAGCAACGTGTCTATGTGGTGCTGCCCCAGCTTGCCCATTAATTGCAATTAAGAGCCAGAGGGAGAGGGGAGCTCACCTGGGAGGACAAAGGTGGTCCTGGTGGCAATGTTGATCTCCTGTAGATGCTCCAGTGTCTCGGTGTGGAAGAGGCGGATGGAGGAGCCTGAGGAAAAGGCCATCCAGACCCCGCTGCCCGCCTTGATCATGTGTGTGACGCTGGCCTCTGTGTCCGGGTGGGCTTCAAATGTTTGCTGCCAAAAGGAGAATTGCAAAAACAAAATCAAAGGGTCGCTCCCTAAAATTGTCGCTAGCTCAGGCTCTCTCCGGGAGCTGCTTTGGGGTGGCAAAGCTACACAGGGATAGGACCTCAAAGTCACTTTGGTCCCATCCCTGTGTAGCTTTGCCACCCCAAAGCAAACTCCCAGCCAGCTCTGGCTTGGGCAGAGGACACTGAAACCAGCCCATCTCCAGACTCCTCTTGGGATTTTTGGGATGATAACACAGCCTTTCCCACCCCTTCAGGGTTTTTTCTTCTTTAAAAGACTCATTTGCATCCGCAAAACACAAGCCCAAGATGGGCTGAGACCTTCCCGCTTCCCTCCAACCCCCAAGATCAGCAATTGAAGGCTCAGCTCCCCTGCAAGAGCTATCTGGGGAGCACGGACTGGTCCATCTGCCTCCCAAGCTCCCCACCGAAGCATTCTCCTATCAGACATGGGAAGCAAACTGCGGGAAAAAAAATCCCTTTTTGCATCAAAAATATCACCCCTGCTGCAGGTTTCCCAAAATAAAACCTCGCAGTAACATCGAAGGATTAAACCTTCCGGGGGAGAAACCTGCACGCAGCGACTTCACCTTCACTTCTCCTATAGCTTTGAAACATTTTATGGCTTTAAAACTTGCTTTATATATATATATTAAAAAAAGAAAAAAGAGTGGGTATCAATCCCCTTCCCAGAGAGGGCCAGCATGGATCATCCCCCCCAAAAACCTTGCACTAAATGAGGCTGAAGAGAGACTTTTGGGTGATCTCCCCCTTTTTCCCCACCCCACATGGGATTTATTCCCTGACGGTTTATTCCCAGGTCACTGGTCCCATCCAGCCAGACCCAAGACCCAATGACACAGCTCTCCATCAAATACTTTTTACACCATCTCCCAGCATCCCTCTTTTTTTTTTTCCCCTCCACTCCCCTGTCACTTTTCTTCTGCAAGAATTCCCACCCGGCTCCTGTCATAAATAAAATCGGAGATGGAAAACGAATCCAGTCCCCGATGCATTATTCATCCCTGGCACCGCCGTTAGGCTGGATTTACGACAGCTAATACATGCAAACTAAGTTTGAGCACTAAATGTGAAAATTAAAGGTAGAAGAAAGGGTGGGGATTGGGTTTCTTTTTTTTAAAAAAAGAAAAAAGCAGCTATTCAGCATTCCTTAGTTATGCAGCTGCAGGAGACGTCTCAGCATCCTCCTGTGACTCGACATCAGAGGGAAGGGATCCAAAAGTGATGAAAAGCAGCAAAAAGCAGCAATAAGAGGCTGGTTTGGGCATCGCACAGGCAGGGATGTGCCTGCACGTGCATCCTTCTGGGCTGAAACCAGCATGACCCCCCCCCCAAAGCCACCACCGTTGCATCCCCCCTTGGATGCAGCACGGGGGGCCCAGCAATGCTCCCTACCTGGGCATGGAGGCTGGTGGCATCAAGGACAGTGACCTGGTTGGCACAGCTGGCCCAGAGCGTCTCATCCAGGGTCAGGAGGGCTTGCACAGGGCTGGGACCCACAGCCAGGCAGGTGGGCTGCTCCGCCGGGTCCCACAGCCCCCCTAGAGCAGCCGGGATGGAGGGATGGGGGGGTCAGAAGATGCTCAGCAAAACCCCAAAGCATCTATTGATGCAGCTGAAACCACCAGAAAGGGCTGCAGGGGCCGGCTGCAACCCCCTCGTGTCCCTAGTGTCACCTTGGATGCTTCTGAGCATCTTAATGCTACAGGCAGAAGGATGAGGGGGAGCTCGCACCTCCAGTTTCACCCCCGCCAAAGCCACTCTGTCCTCATGCAAACAGCTTTTTAGCAGCAGACAACTGGCCACCTGCACCACTCGGGCACATTCCTCACTGGAAAAGTCCAAAATTCCCTTTTATTTTTAATTTATCAGCTCTTGAAGCAACACTCCGGGGCTGATCTGGAGTGTCTCTGTGAAGAGCATCCAATATGGATTTGGGTGAATTCACCACCAGCAGCGGCCGAGCAGCTTCAACTGATAATTTCTCTCATTTTCTTATTTCCAATGCAATTTTTTTTTTTTTTTTTTTAAATAAAACCACAAGATCCAAGCGATAAAAGAGCCCTTTGGGCGCTCGGACCTCTGCTCCCATCAGCGGGAGTTTGCAATCGAGCTGCTTTTCAGAAAATCCTAATTTTCTGATAAAAATGAGCTATTTCAGGAAAGCTTTTTCCTTCCAAAAAGATGGGGCTGAGATTAAAAAAAAAACCCCACCCCGCAGCCCTGCTGCCTTCCATGGGCATGAATGCAACCGAGATTCAATGAAAGCCGCTTTATGAACTGGCTTCCACGGATGCTTTAAGGTGGGAAAAGGGGATGTGCAGAACCCCGAAACGAATTTTAAGTGACTTTACTGGCTCTGCGTTGACCTGAGTCCTGCTCGCCGCAGGTTCTCAGAGCAAACGAGCGGTTTTGTCCAGAAATAGGCCAATGCAACATATTATTTGAGGCTCTTTCCTACCCTCTAGTGATGAAGTGAAGGTATTTAACAGCCCAGGCGAAGAGTCCCCAGGGAGGAAGGTTCTCAGCAAGCTGCAGCCTTGGCCTGAGCTGGAGCCAGGGAAAATAAACCCCAAATCCAGCGAATTAAAGAGAGGGCTTTTGTGTAGATGGGGTTTGGAGAGGGTCAGCTCGGTTTAGAGCACCAAAAAGGTGATTTTTGAAGCTAAAAGTTCTGAATCCCTGTGTATCCTGGTGTCAGACCCTTCCTAAAGCTCCCAGGCACAACCACCCTCCGAGAAAACCCTTTGCTGTGGCATCAACCCCTCCCTGGGACCATTTTCCAGACATTCTCCCCCAAACCAAGCCCTTCTTTCATTCATCCTTGATAGGCAAAATAGCTTCCCCCACCCCACCACGGGCTGCAAGAAGGAAATGGTGGAGTTAAAAGTGAAAGAAATGGAGATTTATCACCATTTTAGCAGCCAGCATGTCTCACTGAGGTGAAGAACCTCCTGCTCTGTGGTTTTTAGGGTGTCCCACCCAGCAGCCTGCCCAGGGGTGAACTCACCGTTGTTCCTGGGGTAGGCGGCCACGGTCCCATCCTGCAACCCCGCAAACAGGAACTCGGAGCTGTGCCTCAAGCAGAGGACGGGCTGCATGCCGGGGCTTTTGCATGTCAACAGGCACTGTGTCCCTGTGTCCACGCTGCCGTAGACCACGATGCTGGGGAAGGAACACGGTGGGCAGATGGCAGGAGATCGTGCCAGGTCCTCAAGGTTTGGTGTTGAGCATTGCACCAAAGGGTGGCTGCAGAAGATGTGGCCTCACCTGCCGTCCCGTAGCCCCAAGCACACGGTGGGATGCAGGGATGCTGGGGGCTGCTCGGTGGTGGGTCGAGGCTCCTGGGTGCCAGCTGGTTCCTCCTCGCTCGCCTCGGGGATGTACTCCATGCACAGCACCGGCGAAGCCACCGGGAAGGACTTCACCGTCCGCGGCACAGTGCGGTTGAGGGAGAAGATCTCCACCTGCCCCCCTGCGCCTTCCTGGCCCCCCCCAACCTGCGGGGACCAGCAAATGGGTGTTAGCACCAGCCACAAGCACCAGAGAGGGGGTTTGCAGCTGGCCTGACCCAAAGGCGGTGGGTCTGGCCCCGTTTTGGGGTGGTTTTGCTCACCCAGAGGTAGCCCTGCGGCAATGAGGTGCTGATGGCGGAGAAGCCCAGCAGCGAGGACTGCACGGGGTTGTGCACCGCGGCGCTGAGCTGGGGGAGAGAGCAGGGTAGGGGGGGTCTGTAACACCCCCAGGTTACCCCAATGCATGCAGGGTATCGGTGCATGCCCCAGAATTGGAGATCCAGACACAGCCCAGCCTGAGTTTTCTGTTTTCCAGGGTGGATGGCACCAATTCCTGCCTTTGCAACCAGCTCGGCCATCCCATCCAGCCCATCCACTGTGAGATTCCTGCCTTTATTCCCAAAAACAATGGATGGAAAGGGGAAGGAGTTATTGGGGGGGGGGCGGAGAGGAGGTTGGCCATGGCTCTTACCTGCAGATCAAGGGCCTTGGAGAAGGCAGGCATGTGGCAGGAGAGGATGGGGCACCAGAAAGGAGCTTTGCTCTTCTTGTCTTCATCGGGACAGAGCCAGCCCGGCTGGTTCTCCTCCCCTGCAGCAAGCAGAGGAGATCAAGGATGGCTAAGACACCCCCCAGCACCCCTCCCCGCCCCAGTGGAACCCAACAGTAGTAATCTGAGGTGCAGGGCTCTCATCTCCAACCCCAAACCACAATCATCTGCAGACCCAGAGGACATCTCACCCCCTTCCTCTGAGCTATCGCACCCCACTGCAGCCCACAGCCAAGCAGCTGCCTCGAACAGCAGCAAAAAGAGACCCCCCCAAAATCAAATAATATATAGATAAATGGGAAAAAAAACGCACCCTAGCGCGTTTCTTCACATTAGGCTTTAACGTGTTTTCATTTCTAACTCTCAGATACAGGATTATCCCCCAGGCATCTCAGATTAAGAACAAAAAACCAAACAAAAAACCCCAGATAAACTGTTTAAAACAAGAGAATAAAAAAATCACTCCAGCCCAGGGGGATTTGAGCACTCAAATGGGATTTCAAGTGATTTTTTTTTCTTCCATTAAACTTCTTGGGGTTTTTTGCTGCAGTGGCTGGTGGAGTTAAATGCGAATAGGGATGGGGAAGCAGCAGGAAGGACAGCTCCTCCTTTGCTTCTCCATCCTGTTTCATGGAAATTGGGTCAGCCCCAACACCATCGGCACAGGAGCCAACAAAGCCATCACCACGTGATGCCATCCAGAGATGCCACCTCAGAGCAGCAAAATGGAAGGCATTTTGAGCCAGCATTACCAATTCCCATCATTTCCAGCATGCAAACCACCCAAATCTTCTCCATCGCCTTACTCCAAATTTTTTCCCCTGCTCTGTTTCGTGTCAGGATGGTCAGGAGGAAGTAAACCCTCCTTTTGCTCCCAAATTTGGCTTTTCAAAGCAAGGGGGAAGGTAGGAAACACCATGAGGCTACTCACGCAGCCCTATCTTAGCCAGGTGCAGGCGGTTCACCCAGGAGATCTTGCTCAGGGGGTTTGGAGTGATGAAGACCACCATGACGCTGATGGGGCGGCCAGACCTGCGTAGGGAAAGCAACACCAGCTTGATCTTCAGCCTCCTCCTCCTCCCCAAGGTGGAAAGGGCCCACCTATGATCTGCAAACTCACTTGTCCGGCTTCCCAGGCAGCAGGAGATGAAGGCGGCACTTGTTGGCAGAGTGGATCTCCTCCTCCTTCACCTTCATCATCCTCTGCAGGGCCAAGCACCAGTCCTGGGCCACCGTCATGTTCAGATTCTGAGGAAAAAGTCATAAATTATGGAAGTGCCTCCAGAACAGGCCTGAATTCATCCATGGGGCTCAGTAGGATGAGGTGTCCAGTGGTCCCCAAAGAACCACATGGTTATTGCAAGACACCCAAGCTTAGTTCTACCCAAATCTTGAGTTTGACCATGGTTTGGCACATAGATACCTGGTAGGTGCCATGCAAGGTGCTGATGAGAAGGGTGATCTGCTCCACCACCGCCAGGTCCTTCTGCAGGTCCTGCAGCTCCTGGAAGAGCCGTGGTGGCCCCAGATAGACTTTATCTTGGGTGGAGAAATGGAGAAATGAGATCCATGGAGGATGCTCCATCCCACCCCACAAAAACCAACACCAGATCAAGGGATGGATACACACTGTGTGAAGCCTGCCCGGACGGTGCATGCTTCTTGGCACCAGCGTTGTGGATGACGACGTTGTCCTTGTCGTAGGTTCCGCTCTCCTGCCCCACCTCCACCACCTGCACCTGCGGGAGGGCCGTGCTCCACTTCACCACGTATTTAGGACCCAGGGGCACCAGGCTGCTAATTTCCAGCTGGCCTCTGCCGAGGGAGGATGCAAAGATGTATGTCAATATATCAGCCCACGCCGCGGCTCACCCTGCAAGCCCCTTGCAAACTGCATTTGTCAAGCCAAGCCCCATTCACAACACCACGCCGCACACCGGCACATGCCTGCACCCCCAAATGTGGGGCACGCCACCACAGCAGACCACGCTCAGCACCTACCCTGGGTTCACCGGCCTGGAAGAAGGGGAAAAAGTGATTAATAAAGAGGTATTATGGGGAACTCAAGGAAGGTTTTCCCCTTTGCACCATCAATATCCACCAAGCTCTGAGGTCCCAGTAGGCTCCTGGACCCCACACCAGCTCCAAGATCCCACATCACCAAGGGATGGAGGCTTTGCATGGAGACATGCCAAAAGCAGGGGGCAAAGCAGCCCCAAACCAGGTGGGTTCCCCCTCTGAGACAAAGTGAGGTGGTTTTAAAAGTCCTTGGAGCAGAGCTAGCAAAACCCCCTAAGCCCAAAAATTGAGGTGGGGAAGTGGGCAGGTCTCTACATCAGTGCTTTGCAAAGCAATTTTGGGGTCTGGGGCCATCAGCACGTACTTGAAGTTGATGTTGGCACAGACTAGCATGTCGTTGAGGAGGAAAACCTTCCGCTCCTTCGACTTGATGAGCTGCCCCCGGTCACTGTACACCGTCTCCGTCAGCGTCTCGCAGAGCAGGAGCTGCCGCTGTCCTGAGCTCAGCATCTGCAACAGGGATGGGGCAGGTGGGGGTTCAGCGTGTGGGCTTCTTGCAAGCCTTCTGCCCCCAAATTTGGGTTCTTTTCCCCTTATTGCGGGGATTTTCCTCCAGTTGGGAGCATGCATGGCCCCAGTTTCTGCAGAGATGACCATGCAACATCAAATCACAGAATCATTTAGGTTGGAAAAGACCTTTAAGATCATCAAGTCCAACTGTTAACCCAGCACCATCAGGGTACAACTAAACCATGTCCCTCAGCACCACATCTCCACGGCTTGGAAACCCCTCCAGGGATGGGGACTCCACCACTGCCCTGGGCAGCCTGGGACAGCCCTTGCCATGAAGGAATTGTTCCTCATGTCCAACCTAAACCTCTCCTGGTGCAACCTGAGGCCATCGCCTCTGGTCCTGTCACTTCTTCCTTGGGAGAAGAGCCCAGGCACACCTGGCTCCTTTCACAGAGTGCACTATACAAAACCCTTTTCACCCTGTATATCCAGCTACCAAGAAAGCAGAGCCCTGAAAGACCATTATGGCTCTTCTGCAGCCCCTTTTCAGATTCTCTTCATCCCCTGCCCCTAAATCCTGATCCCAGGGCTGAGCTGGTGTGTGCCCCGCTGCGGTTTTGTCATCACGGGTGTCCCCAGCCCAGGATGTGTCGCAAGAGCTTCATTTATGGTTGTGTTTTTCCACCGACAGTTGCGTAATCAGGCGAATGAGACAAAGCAGCTCCTTCTTTTCCCTGGAGGGGAATTTCCCTGGGCCAGCCTCAAGATTTGCTTTTGCTCAACATCCTCTCAGAGAAAACAGGGATCCTAGCTTCCCCAAAACCCCCGGAGCAGACAGGAAGGTGGAAGCTACAAAGCTCAACCACCAGCTCCAAAACCTACCACAAGGACCAGGGGGTGAGGCTGAGGGACTCACCTTGTTGAGGCTGCTGCGGTCGCTGATGCTCTTGCTGAGCTGTTGGATTTCAGCAACTTGGTCGGCCAAGCGCTTCTGCTCGTTGAGCTTCTCCGCCAATGTCTCCAGCTCGGTCAGGGCCAACTGGAGGGACAGGCGGTCTGCATGGCCCTTGGGAGTGTTTTTCAGCATGTCCTGGAGTAGGGGAAAGGATGGGGGACAAAAGCCATCCCAGCAAAATCAGCTCCCTTGGGGATGCTACGATTGGAAGTGTTTTTGGCACCTCCAAAATTAAAGCTTGGAAGATGATCCTGGGGATGGTCCCCAAAGCTACAACTAAGCTGCCAACCCAAAAACATGTCCCGTGCTAAACCTTCTCCTGAAGCACCCAGGCTGCAAAACACAGGGTGCAAAGCCAGGTGGGTGATGGACCCCTCACCCTTACCTGCAGGAGCAGGATGAACTGAGGGAACCTCTGGATGGGCTTCACCATCAGCCCGTAGAGCGTGACTCGGTCAGCGCTGGCCATCTGCCTCTTCTGCAAGGAGGAAATAAAGAAGAAAAGAAGAGGAGTTTTCACCCATAATGGTGACCACCAGCACCATGCACCCACGTTGGGGTCCTGCTGACCTTGAGGAAGTCAAGGAAGGCTGGTTTGGTGAGACAGGCCTTCTTGATGAGGGACATGGCAGTGGTGAAGTTGTTGACGTAGTCACTGTAGACGTCCAGCACCATTGACTTGGAGAACTGTGGAGAGGCAGGAGAGCTGTGGTGGTGTGGAGCACCCCAAAAGGTGGAATCAGCAAAGTTGAGAGAGGTACTCATATATTTTTAGAGTGATGCTGAGGATTCTGGTGGCACCCCAGGTGAGGGCCACATCACTTAAATCCTCCAATACTCCACCCTGCCATCATGGAGAGGGGTTCAGAGGGAGGTTGGGCAGCGGTTTCCTGACTTCTTCTCCTACCGAGGCCACAAAGAGGTCCCCAATCTTCTCTGCCGAATCCCACTCAGCCACGCGGGAGGCAAGAGCGATCTGGAACATGGAGTGGCACTGCAGGATCTCCTTCAGCCGGAAAAACACCACCTGGCACTTCCTAGCGCTCAGCACCTTTGGTTCCATCTCTATCAGCGGGTTCCTGTAATCCTGCAGGAGATGCCAGGGCATCAGCATCCCCACATCCCCACACCTGCTACCCCAGACTCCCCAAAAAAGGGGTCCCCCACCTGCAGGATGCGTTTCAGGGAGTCCACGTAGCTCCGCTCGCTCTGCACGATGGATCCCAGGATGTGTCGCCGCACCACCTGCAAAGAAGCCGAGGCTCAGCCATGGGCCCCCCCCTTCCCAACCTCAAACAACAGCATTTTTTGGGGGGGTCAATATGGGCATCGCGTGTTGCAGAAGTGCTGAAGCAGCGGTATCGCTTTCTGCTGACTCGCCCTTTCCCTGGTTGCTCAATCATGGGACTAAAGGGAAGCCGTGGTTGTTGCCTCCACCCTCAAACCCCTCTGAGTCCTCAACCTGCCCCACACCAACCTGCTGCGGGCTCAGCCCCTCGGGCATGGGGCCCAGCTCCGGCGGTGGGTGCTTCATGTCAGAGACAGTGACCTCCAGGAACCCTGTGTCCTCCTCCTCTGAGTCCCCTGCAGGGATAAAAAAACACAACCAAATGCCAAAAAAAGCCAAATTTTAGAATTTTGGGGGTCTAAAGAAGAGCCTGTAGCCCCATCAGCTGCCTGGCTGGAGATGCATTTAGGTTTGGAGCTGCGAGCATAGATGGACCCCAGTGTCCTCCCAGCATCGGGTGTCCCTCCCCAAGCCCCAGCCACTGTCACCGGACACCAGCATGAGTCAGGCTGCAGCAGACACCGAGCCAGCTCCCCGCAGAGAGGGGACAACAAAAGTCCCTGTCCCCAAGAAGCCACCCTGGTCAGAGGGGACGAGCTCATCGTCGCTCCAAGGGTGGGCACGAGCAGGGAAAATTGCGGGAAAAGGAAGCAAAAAGCAGCACGCAGAAGAAAATGGGGAAGGCAAGAGGTGAGCACCCGCTGGCCGGCACCACAATCCCTTACCCGAGGCCGAAGCAGCTGAGGAGGAGGAGTAGGAGCGAGCCAAGGCGGCGTCGCGATGCGGGGATGGCCGCTTCTTCCACATGGCCGCAACGCCCCGTTACGGCCACCCCGGCCCCATCCCCGGCGCCTATAAATAACCGGTAACGGGGAGGACCGGCCAAGGCTGGAGGGGAGGGCGCTGGCAGCTGGGTGACCTTTTTCCTTCCCTAATTTTGGCATGGAGAATCACCACCCTTGGCTGTCAGCTCCGCAACCACCTCCTCCTCACCATCGCCAGGCCCTAGGGATGGGATGCTCTGCAGCGCCCTGGGGATGGGATGGCCTCCAGCATCCCAGGGACTCCAAACCAGCATTTAAGCCCCTACTCCAGGGGGGTTAAGCTACATCGAGGACATGCAGCAAGGCTGGGACACACACGCTGGATCCCCTGGGCAGCCCCAGCTGAGCCCCAAGGCTGCCCATCGGGATCCTACCTCCCCCGTGATGCTCCAGGGAGACCCTTGAGCTCCGACGGGCAGGAGGCTGCTTTTCCACCTCCACTGCCCTCCTCCTCCACTCCCCATCCCCTACATGACAGTGGGAGGATAAGGAAAACACCCCAAAAATCAGTATTTCAGGGCAGATCTTTGTTCTGGGTCCAAGGTGGGCACCCGTGGGTGCTGGCGTTGTGGAGTCACTGTCCTGCTCCCCAAAGTACATGGGTGCTTGGAGCAAGGAGTAAGTTTAACCAACCAAGCTTGCACAGGGATGCAAAGAGTGAAAAAAAAAAATCAAATAAGAGCTTCAAATGCAGAAAATAAATCAGCAAAAGGAAAAGCTGAAAGCCATAAGGATTCATAATGATTTTTTTTCCCTAAAGACCCTCAAAAAGGCTTTTTTCTGGCTCTCAAAAAAGCAAGGTGGGGGTTTCCCCACTTACCTGGTGCTTCTTTCCGGTGCAGGAACGTCACCTTCCTCATCACTGCAATCTTGGTCTTCTCCAGACCATCCTTGGTGCCACTTTTGGCTGCTTTCATCAACTGAGTCATCTGGGCAGGGAGGACGAGAGGGACCAGGAGGTTCGAGGTAGCACCAGGATCCCATTTTGGGTCCAGATACAGTGGTGCCATCCCCCTGGGGACATTCCCTCCGAGCATCATCCCCCATTTTGGGTGGGGATACAGTGGTGTCACCACCTGAGGACATCTCTTCTGAGTATTGTCCCCAGTTTCAGCTCTGGATGCAGGGGTACCATCTCCCTGGGGACATCCCCTCTGAGCATCATCCCCCATTTTGGGTCCAGATACACCAGTACCACTCTCTTGGAGATATCTCCAAGCATCATCCCCCATTTTTGGTCCAGATACAGTGATGCCACCCACTTGTGGACATCCCCTCCGAGCATCCATTTGGGGTCCAGATGCAGCGGTACCATCCCCGTGGGGAGATCCCCTGGGAGCATCATCCCTGTTTTTCCACACAGCCCGATGGGGAGGAAGAGGAGGCACGTGGCTGGGGAAGGAGGATGCTCCAGCATCTCTCCTTGCTCCAGAGGGACGCAGCCATGGGCAAGCAGGCAAGTGCAAAGCGGGGTCATGCAGCGAAAGCAGAGAGGAGGGAGGGAAGGGAGGCACGAGCGCATCCATCCCATCCTCGTGGATGGGGTTTTATGTGTGAGAGCACAAAGGGCTGGGGGGTGTTGGCCTTTCACACCTCAAATTGCAGCATTTTTAGCCCAAGCTCACATCAGCCTCACCTTCCCAGCCCAAACCAGCCATGGAGGACCAGCCTGGATGGTTTGGGGCTGGGAAAAGCTTTGAGCTAAGTTTCTACACCTCCCAAAAATCTCCTTCCCCACCTGATTTCCACCCTGTATCAGGGAAAAAAACCTTCTCAGATCCATCTATCCCACGGGCAACCTCGCTTCATCCAAACGCCCCTTAAAAGAAAAAAACAAACACCCAGAAAGCAAATGGTTTGGGCAGCTGGAGGATGGGGAGCTGCGAGACAGATGGACATGAGAAGCAGCTTTACGGTGCTTAAACTCCATTTCTTTCTCTTCTGGGGGATAAAATGGGATGAATTCAGCCTGGATAATGTCTGGGAGGGGGAATTTTTTCCCTCCCTCTGGGAAATTTAGGGGACGAGGGACAGAGGAGGGACAGTACCTTCCAATCGTACTTCTGCTTCAGCTCCTGCATGTCTCTCCTCCCAACTCTTAAAGCCAGGATGTCCCTCTTAGTCCTGGCGTATCTCTCCTTTAGTCTATTCAGGTCTGGAGAAAGCTGAGCCCAAAGCAAACCAGGCGGGAGGAGAAGGCAGAGGAGGCGAGAGAAGGCACAGAAGAGATCCAGGTAAGCAGCCAAAAAAAAAAAAAAAGAGGAGAAATCATCCCAAAGCAGCACGGTACAAGCAGCATCTTCCCCAAAGTCTGGCTTTGCTCGAGCAGGGCAGGGAGCAAGCGCAGGGGAAGGCAGCGGCCACGCTCCAGCAAAGCCGAAATGTGAAAGGAAAGGGTGAAAAAAAATAAAATGAAATAAAATAAAAGAAAGGGATGGAGGAAGAAAAAAAAAGAAAAAATGAAACCCCCGACGTTTTGGGCTGACCCGGGAACAGCAGCATCCTCTGTGGGAGCAGCTGGGCTTGATGCTCCAGTGCCTTTACACAAGCAAAATCAAGAGAAAAGGTGGAAAATAATAACAAAAAAAAATTCAAGTGTTACCTTGGGCTGGAAGGATGTCCGCTGCTTGGCCGGCTCAGCCTCTGGCTTACTTTCCTCGCCAGAATCCTCGTAGCTCTCAAACTCGCTGGAGCTCCAGTCCAGATCATCGCCGGGCTGTGGTCCCCCACCGCACTGCACCTCCTCATAGGTCACACCGTGCTCCATCCCTGAGCCTGGCAAAGAGAACCAGCTCCTTTGCCTTCCAAGAAAGGCAATTTCCCCTCCTCGGGGACATACAGGAGATGCTCCACATCCTCAGGGTCTTAGAATTATAGAATCACTTAGGTTGGAAAAGAACTTTAAGATCATCGAGTCCAATTGTTAACCCAGCACTGCCAGGGCACCACTAACCCATGTCCCTCAGCACCACATCTCCACAGCTTGGAAACCCCTCCAGGGATGGGGACTCCACCACTGCCCTGCCCAGCCTGGGACAGCCCTTCTCAACCCTTGCCATGAAGAAATTTCTCCTCATGTCCAACCTAAACCCCCCCTGGCACAACTTGAAGCCATTTCCTCTTGTCTGGTTGCTTGTTCCTTCAGAGAAGAACCCAAGCCCACCTGGCTCCAACCTCCTTTCAGGGAGTTGTTGAGAGTGAGAAGACTCTCAACCAACCCTCCCAGGTCCTTTTCCCCCAGGCACTTTCCAGCCGCTCTGCCCCAGCCTGGAGCATTGCAGGGGGTTGTTGTGACCCAAGGGCAGGACCTGGCCCTTGGCCTTGTTGAACCTCAGCCCATCCATCCAGCCTGGCCAGACCCTCTGTAGAGCCCCCCACCCTCCAGCCGATCAATACTCCCACCCAACTTGGTGTCATCTGCAAACTGAGGGTGCCATGCCTCAGTTTGCCCAGCTGGAAAATGGGCTCATAGTCCCTGGGGAACTGGGTGGGGGGAAGGTCTGTCCTTACCGTCCTGCTCAGCATCAAAGGATTCACAAGGGACTTCATCATAGATCACATCATCTTCCACCGGTGGGAACCGGAAGCACTCATCTTTTGGAGGGCACCAAAAAAGAAAAGCAACACACCAGGGACTCAGGTCAGCACCTGAGGATCAAGCCAGGATGGAGAAATCCTTCCCAAGCCTCAAGAGGGCTTTTTTTCCCAGCATTTTCACCCACCTTGGCAGCCGCTTTTCCTCTTCCAGGTCTGGGTACCGATAGGGGGGTCTCCACCAGCCTCCCCATTGCTCACCCCCACCGGCAGCCTGCAAGGAAGGGGGTCAGGGATCACCCTGGAGTGCAAACCCACTGAGGCTGGGTGCACCAAGAGCCTCACCTCCCATCACCACCCGTTCCCATCACAGGGGTTCACAAGCACAGAATAAAGTTTATACTCATGCCACCCCCCAACCGCAAATCTGCTTCTTCATGGACTTGGGAGGTCCTGGATTCTAGGGGCATGATGGCTTTTTAAGTGGGTCCAGGCAAATCGTGCAGGGATGATGCAAAAGTCCCCAAAATGGCTTTTTTAGCCTCTACCAGCTGCAGGACAGAAGGATGTTCCAGCATCAGGAAGCATGGGGAGAGGGTCCCCACCCCTGGGGGTGGGGGGGCCCTGCCGCTCTCACTGTGACCTGTGCATGCTCTACTGGGCAGGACAAGCCCTCCTTGCAGCCAAATTTCCATCTTTTTCCCCAAATCCACAGCTGGGGTGAATGCCAGCCCCCTTTGAACACCATCCCAAGGGGTTTCTCCCTCGTCTGCTCAGTTGGGAAGTGGGGGGAGTGCCCACCACCCAGTTAACCCCAGACCACCTCGATGGTACCCACAGATCCCCAGAGCTGCAGATTGCATCCTAAAACTCTGGGGTTTTTCTGCTTTCAAGCCCATCCTGTAAGCAAGGGGAGAAGCTGGGGAGAAGCTGGGGAGGCTGAGGCACAGCACAAGGCTGTGACATGTGGAACAGGGCAGAGAAACCCCAAAGTTGTGCTTCAAGGGACTCAAACCCCCCAATCCCCCCCGCAAAAACCCCACATACCCTTCCTGGGTCTCTGGCACCAGCCCATCTGTGGGGAGGAAAAGCAAAGACAAATGGCCCTGGCACCCAGGCTTGCATCAGGGCCACTCTGGGCACCCAAAGGGGACACGGTGGGGACATCAGGGACACTGAGGACCCCTGCTCTGTGCTCCTCACCGACACTGGAGCTGGCAGCACGTCGCCTGCGAGGAGGTGCCTGGAGGACAGCTTCACCGCTCGGCTCAGCCACCGAATACTCTTCCTCCTCCTCTTCTTCCTCACTGTCCTCAAAGTCAAAGGCTTCGCCGAGGTCATCCACCCCATGGGGCAGGGGGCTGGGGGTCTCTGGGGAGAGATGGTCACCTGCAAGGAGAAACCCTGTCACTTGGTGTGTCCCCCACAGTGCTGCTGTGCCCCGAGAGGGATGCAGGGATGGCGGGATGAGGGGAAGGAGGGAAGGACGGACATGACAGAAGAAGCATATCCCCCAAAAGCTACAAGATGCGACAGCCCTTTGTGCTTTCACAACCCTGAGAGGCTCCCATAGGGATGTGTAGGATGCCTCCAGGTGATGCACGCCCCTTTCTGCCCAAGATGGGGCTCCCACCCAAAAAAAACCCCACTCCCCAGCTCCCGTGGGTTGACAGTACCTACTGCAGGGTTGGGGGGCAGCTCAGACGAAGCCATGGCACAGGGGGTTTGGATGGTCCACCTGGGCCCTTCCCTGAGGCTTTCCTGTGGGAGAGAAGGAGAAATGGGTTGAGGTGGGACATCAGCCCCCCCAAATCTGTCCCCAGGAGAGAAGGCAATGTCGGGGAGAGCCCAGGAGTGATGGATCTCGCTGAGGAGATCAGCTCCAGTAGCACGTAAGCCTACACTGGGGAAGGTATTTGTGGCAAAAGGAGGCAGGAAAAGGCTCTTTTGGGGTTTCTTTGAAGCTGGGAGAAACAGCTTCCCTGTGTGGAAAACCAGCAGGTTGTGAGTGGGCTGCTGAGGCGGCCTGAGCACCCCAACAGTCACTCACTGAGACCAAAACCCCTCATAAAAGCAGCCCCTCAGGAGGAGGAACAGGCCCTCCCCATGTCCCAAAAGAGGGGCAGGTGAAGAAGACAACCAGCCTGGATGAATAGAGAGCTTTGGCTGGAAGTCAGAACCAAAAGGAGAGACTACGGCTGTTGGAAAAGGTGGCCAGCCACTCAGGAGGCCTACAAGGCCACGGTGAGGACATGCAGGGAGAAAACGAGAAGGGCCAAAGCCCACCTAGAGCTCAGTCTGGCTATTGCTATAAAGGACAACAGAAAAATATTTCCATAAGTACATTAACAATAAAAGGAGGATTAGGGAGAACCTTCATCCTTTACTGGGTGCAGGGGGAAACAGAGGGATCAAGGACAAGGAAAAGGCTGAGGTACCGAATACCTTCTTCACCTCAGTTTTTAACAGCAGGACTGTGTGCTTGCTGGGTGGCCAACCCCTTGAGCTGGAAGACAGGGATGGGGAGCAGGAGGTGCCCTCCATAACCCCGGGCATACCCAAGTCTATGGGACCAGATGGGTTACAGCTGGTTACATCAAGGGTGCTGAGGGAGTTGGCTGATGTGCTGACCAAACCACTCTTCACGATTTACCAGAAGCCCTGGCTAACTGGGGAGGTCCAAATGGACTGGAGACTAGCTAATGTGATGGCCATTTACAAGAAGGGCAGGAAGGAGGACCTGGGGAACTACAGACCTGTCAGTTCGACCTCAGTGCCAGGGAAGGTTATGGAGCAGATCATCTTAAGCACCATAACACATTTACAGGGCAACCAGGCCANGGGCAACCAGGCCATCAGACCCAGTCAGCATGGGTTCATGAAGGGCAGGTCCCGCTTAACAAACCTCATCTCCTTTTATGACAAGGTGGCCCATTTGGTGGATGAGGGAAAGGCTGTGGATGTTGTTTATCTGGACTTCAGTAAAATCTTTGATACTGTTCCCCACAGCACTGTCATAAAAAACAGCTGCCCTCAGCCTGGATGGGTGGACATGCTGCTGGATTGCACACTGGCTGG
>VZZY01001010.1:254-11745 GCA_013400335.1 Eurystomus gularis | reverse complement strand
TCACTGAATAGTGGAGAGTCTTCACATCCTGATACTTGTTTTCATTCCCTCTGAAGGAGAAGTAGAGATCTCAGCATCTTTTATTTCAAAAGAAACAACCCTTGCCTTTAATATCATGGAAAAAAGATACCTATGAGCTGTTTAAGACATTTAAAAATTACTGCTGGCTAATGTCTTACTATTCCTATTGTGTGTTCCTTAATTAAAAGTCTAAGATTAAGATAATACATTTTGATGTAAGGATCCACCTAGATACAGAAGATACAGGTTTTTACCTCTCATACTCTTTATTTAAAGTTGGAAATGTAAGGTATGTTTTCTCTATCTCAGCTACAGAGTTAGGCTTTCTCATTCAAGGAATAATTGCCTACCTCAAGTGACAAAGTTCCAAGAAAAAGGCAATCCTCTGGTTGAGTCATAGTGCATAGCTAATATATATCTCTTTCAAGTCAGCTCACATTCAGAAAAGCACTAAATATTAAAATAAATTTTCATGCTTGATAGTGATCTTAAATCTACCTTTTCAAAAGGTTGGCCTGGTAACATGTTCATGCATAAAGTGCTTGTCAGCTCTGTCAGTGCTCTGTCACCGACAGTTGTAGTTCAAAGCTTCCTGCTTTCCAAGAGAAACAGAAATCAAAGATAGTAGAGTCAAATCCAAGGATGTTGAAATAATTCAGAATTAGAATCATCTCTCAAAAAATACAGTATTGCTTGCAGCTGAGAAGAGTAAATAAGTGTATCCATGCATATGCTAAGAGAACAGCTGCTATGACCAGCAAATTAGGATGTTAAAACCCAAAACAATGCAAACATTGATTTAAAGAAGACTAAAGCAGTGGAATGTGACTCCCAAAGCAGGCTTATGTTCATTAGGGATTCACTTTGCTTTACTTTTCTGCTCTTAGGGAAATGATCATATGCCAGTTAGATATGAAAAGGGTAAGTTCTGCAGGGTTGTTTTCTAGAAAAAAGTAACTGAAGCTGAGTGTTGTTAAACTGCAGAGATGCTAAGAACAAATGTTGTTTATTGGTTTATTTATCTGATTATAGTTGGCAAGGGAGAAATCAATATAGTTAGTCAGGGATAAATTGCAGGCTTTTACCTAGTATAACTTGAGCAGCTTGTGCAAAGAGATAATTAGCACAACCTGTCTTAACTAAATTGGTGTTTAAAAGTGAAAGGAGATAGAACCAATTTTCTCAACAGTTATTACATGTCATGATAGCATATGAAAAGAAACTTTGCTGCCTTGGATAAATGTTGCAGTTCTCATTTATTTAAAAAAATACATACACTTCTAGTTGTGTGTGTGCATGCATAGATGTAAACAAACATTGGAATGCATTGCAAACCAAAACAAATTAAAACATGATTAAAAAGTATTTTCTCCATCATTATTTGTATATATTCAGCCAAAGAAATAAGGGGGTTTTGACAAATTCATTTAACCTTTTTAACTGAAAGTAGAACAGCGAAGTTTCCTTCTAGCTAGAAACAGAAACTGTACAACATACAAGAAAAAGGGGCTTCAGTTCATCCACAGACATGTAGAAACTCTGTAGACTACTAGCTTAGAGGAGGAGACTGGCTGTTACTGTGAAGGAGAATCAGGGACAAAGTAGACATTTAATGTGCATTTTCATGAGGTAAAATGATCCTTCATGATTAAAAGAATTGTACTCATATGAGAAAAGGCTAATTCACAAAGGACCTCATGTACAGGAAAAGAGGAGATGTCCTTCATCTTAGCAAACCCTTATGGCTGAAATGGCATTATAGATCTTCTCTAATTAATCTTCGCTGGTCCTAAGAGGGTTCTCAGAAGAATTGTTGTATAAATACAGTGCAATGTGATATAAAAACAACAAAAAGAAATTTTTAATATTACATCGGGATGATGGAAGTTTATGTTCTTGTTGCCTTGGAATTTTTTTTTTTTTATTGCTTCAATTTTTAGAAAGAGATATAAAAAGAAATCCCAGAATTATTTCCTTCCCATCTACACGTTTGCACATTCTTATAGAATGGTAGGAGTTGGAAGGGAGCACTGGAAATCATCTAGTCCAACCCCCCTGACAAAGCAGGTTCACCTAGGACAGGCCACACGGAATGCCTCCAGGCAGGTTTTGAAAGTCTCCAAAGAAGTCTCCACAAACTCTATGGGCAGCCTGTTCCAGTGCTCCATCACTTTCACAGTAAAGAAATTTCTCCTTATGTTGAGGTGGAACTTCCTGTGTTCCAGATTGTGCCTGTTGCCCCTTGTCCTACACGGGGCATCACTGAAAAGAGTCTGGCCCCATCTTCTTGATCACTACCCTTTACATATTTATCAACATTGAAAAGATTCCCTCTCAGTCTCTTCTCTTCTCCAGGCTAAAGTCTCTCAGCCAAGAATCAAGCTCAGAAGGTAATATCACAAAATATCACACACATCCTTAGAATATGATATCACAAAAGCATCAAGGAGAAGAATCCTGAAAATAAATTCACAAAGGTATGGGAGAATTATACAACAGTGACAAAAACCTGTCTGGTGGAAAAGGAAAGAAAAGTTTTAACCTAGAAGAAACAAATAAGGGCTGCTGCTATTGTTGTTTGGTTTGTTGTTGGGCTTTTTTTTTCCACGCTTCAGTAACTATTGCTAGACTCTCCTTTTCTTCTTGAGCTAGATAACATTGACACAACTTTATTCATCTGCAAGTTGTTTGTAAGTGTTCTCTTCAAGAATTAAGTATCTCCAAAAAATGATTAATCACACTTCTCCTAAGAATCCTAAAGACACTATCTACCTGAAACCATGAAAACTGGTTGGAAAAATATTACTAAGGGAAAGGCTTCTTACGAACCTGGAAAGCTATTTGAAATGGCAGTATAAGTATTTCTGATGTCACATTTTGAAGGGTTGTGAATGATATATGAAGAACTGGAACTTATTGTGTGCTGTCTTAATAGGTTGTTTTCTTCCTAATATTCCAGAACCTTTTATTAAGAAAGTCTATGCCATAGAACAGTTAAAGAAATAATTCTGTAGCAATCTATCACCTTGGTACAGTTTTCATTATCAACATTTAAAGTTTTCAAATACTATTTAAAGCTCTTGAAAGAAAGCTGTAATTGGGAATAGTTAATAATTTAGAAATTGTATTAGCAATGACTTAAGTGCAAAAATAACTCAGTCATAATATAAGCAGAATTTTTCATGGTTTGTTTTTTTTTTTTTATGAAGGATACACTGTCATGAGTACTGAGAAGTAGTTGAAAATACCTCATTCAGTCATATTTCAAGTTTATTACAAAATTTCATTATATTACACTTTCCTGAATAAAATGAAGGGAATAGGCAGAAGAACTTATTTCATGAAGAAACTGACAATATCTTGAAGGCGTCATTACTGTAAACTGATCTGCTACAAGTGTAAGATTACATTCAAATTCAGGAAGATTTATAATGACTTTTAGTAAAAAACAGCTCATAAAGATGAAATTTTTAAATCTGGCGATATAAACTATTAAATTAAAGAAAATGTGTTCTTTATAACATAATTTGTTAAAGGTTAAATAACATATAGTATATGTTGCCAGGTATACTATAAACACTTTTTACATAAATTTAAGAGATTCCTTAAATTAATATAGCTAGGATTAAAAAAGAAAAGATAATCACTTTGTAAGCATTGTTGAAATAAATCTGCCTATAAATGTCACTCAATAGTTTTATCTTGCTAGATTTTTTCTTATGTCCTCATAACTATAGTATGTTTATAATTTCTAAATATTTTGGGCACAAAAAGCTGTAAAGGAAATTTCAATACCTTTATTACGTCTTGAAATGACTCTTACTATATAAGAGCAATCAATACCATGCCATGTTTAAAATAATGCAATTAGATTGCCATCCTAGTTCTCGAGTTTTTTACCCTACATGCCTAAAAGAATAAATTCTCTTTTGCAGGCTGATTGGGTTTTGTTACAAAAAAACCCAGGTAGAGTTCTTACCTTATCGATGGCACTTTGCACTGTGCGAGTGTAAAAAACATAAAATGATCCTAGTTAGTTACCTAGGTATGCTAATTCTGCATGGATCAATAAGGACTGTTACATATATCCATATATCATAATATCCAGGTTAGTAGCTTCATTTTTCCATTTCATGACACTGAGATTAACAGAAATTAAATAATTTTGTGGAACTTGTGTAATAAGGCTACTCTTTAAATGACCTATTAATGTAAACTGTGACACTGTATCATACTTTCTATTTCAAATGATGTTTAGAGGCTTATCTGTGACAATGTGAGACTTGAATGTCATATGGAAAAGAATGTTTATCTTAGTTTCTAACTTTAGAATGTTATTATGATCACTACTGCTGTATTTTATAGAACCTATGAAGGAATAAGCAAAGGCAGACATTCCTTTGAAAGTCTTGATATGAGTATGGAAGATGTGTAAGGAGGATGCTCCTCTGTGGTACAGAAATACTGAGCAATATGATATATGGGGAAATGTTTATTTAAAGATATATATCTACAAAGAAAACAACTACTTCGTTTTTCTTTTATAGTGCTAGGGAGATACAGTGGTACCTACATATAAAACAGAATTCTGCTGTCATTAAAAACAGTGACTAGAAATTTTTTTCTAGTCAATGGGAACAGAATAATAAACATCTGCATACAAAATCAGAATATTTAAATGGTAATATAATCACAGTGAGTTGTTTGCTTTTATCACTTCAGGAAGGATGCAAGGGACAGGCATTAGTCATCATTACAGATCTATGAATCAGGGAATTATAAAAAACAACATGATCAGAAGCATCATGTTTATCAAATGGAAAGTTCTTTTTCTAACCAGGGGAAGAGTCCTATAATGTGTTCTCCTGTTTAAAACAAACAAACAAACAAACAAGCAGTATGCATCGAGATTTCCCTTCTCTCTGCAATTTCATCTGGAAGAAAAACGTGACAGCAAAAGCCAAAGTCTAATAAAAAACATAGCACCATATTAAATGTCAATGGCAGGACACACTCTTCATCTTAAGTGAATGAGTGCATAAATAAGAACGGCGACTACTATTCTACAATGTCTTTTCTAGAGATGGACATTTTTTTTTTCAGCTTACCACCTGTAGAAGCCCTTTCTTGTTCCAAGGTGATTCTTTTTTCGAACGTCCAGAAATGTCTGACATCAGTCCATGCTAGTAAAATAAATTTTTATAGTCTGAAATTATAGGATTTAGTGAGGAGAATAGTCTCCAAGTGACAAAATATTTCTCCTTTCATACTATTATCCTTGTTTCCAACTTCAGAATATGAAATAGAATGAATAGTACTAGATCTTTTAAAAATTATCTTTAGTCTTCTGTCCTTAGGGCTGATCTTTACAAGTACAGTATGTTTTCTGCAATTAATATTTAGACTGAAGCTAATGACCCTTTAAAGAATCAGATACAGCCTGTTGGCAGCAAGCAGGAATTATCATAGTGCAGAACATTGATTCAGTATAAAGGTACTGAAAAAAAGTAAAAGCATGAAATGGAGGGATTATCTCCTTCCCTCTCAAAACACTAAGCACGTAAAAGTGTCAAGCAGCAACATCTACTAATTTACATCAGAGGAAATGTTACCTACTTAGCTGCTCAAGATTTGGAGATGGAGAAAGCACTTGGATTCACAGCATAGGGATGCTGGAAAAGGTAATTTCAGCACCTGAAGTACCTGCAAATAATAAAATTACATACTGATACCCTAAACTCTTGCTGCAGTGGAGAGAAAAAAATTAAGTCTACAGTCTAAATTAACTACAATGATCACAGGATAGCTTCAGTAAAAATAGTGTTTACTTTATAAATAACAGCTTCTGTATGTCACATTAGTACACGAAAAGGAAAGAAACTTCCCACAGAAATGGGTTTCTTCGGTTAATATTTTTCCCTTGCAGCTATTACAATATGCTTATCAGGGGAGAGGTCATTACTGTTTTTTTCTTTTTTATGATTGCCTGGTAAATACTATCCTGTGGCAACTGCAATGTGAGCTGTAAAAGACATTAACCACGTCTTTAGAAATTTACAGGCTAAATGGACAAAAAGCAAGGGATCAATAAGAAATCCAGAAAATGGCACTAATTGGTGGTTTGGTTTTAATGGGATTGTGACAGCTTTCCTTAGAATAATTTACCAATTACATGCCTCCAGGAAAAGAAAATATTCAGAAGGATTAACAGTGAAGAATACTTGGAGTTCCCTTGCTTTGTATTCTTTCAGTTCATAGAACACGTACAGTGGATTAGCTGGAGCTTGTTGTGAGATACTGCCCTACAGATCTAAAAAAAACTTTCACAGTTATGGCACAGTATGGGGAAGATGCAGAGATTATACGGGAAGGAATAAAAAGGCTATATCAGTATTGTTATTTAAAATAGGGAGAAGGACTAATTTGGAAAGGTGACAAGAACCTTTGAGACATAATGATAAGAAAAAGAGTGGCAGTCTGAAAAAACTCATGGAGACATGTAACAGTGATGAGGTCTTTTTCAGGATCAAGTAAATATGAATTTTTCATTTCTTATCACTTTGATTTCTTTTCACTGATGTTAAATAATATCACAGAAAAATCTTACACAATTGACATTATTTTGTAAATTTTAAATTTATTCTCTCCTGCATTCACAAAAAGCCTTTAATACTTTTTATAGAATCATAGAGTCATAGAATGATTTGGGTTGGAAGGGACCTTAAAGATCATCCCCTTTATGAGAATGATTGTTGAACTCAGTCTTATTTCCAAACCATTGTAAGTATTTGTAATCAATGAAATCTGAGTTGCTTTTGTTGCATACATGGTCACATACTTCACATGTGTGTCTTCACTGTAAAGCTCACAGAATGAAGTTTCTTTTGTACATTTGGGTACCTACTCCTGTGAACTTTCTTGAATTTGCCTATTCAAACATACATTCAAAAATTATGATAAAAAAGATGGCAGAACATATTTCTTTGTAAGTATATCATCAAAGAAAACTTCAAAATTTTAAATACTGAGATTTTCTATTGAAGATATCAGACTAAAGGAAATTATTTATGAGGGTTCATTTCTCATATTTTACCTCATGCATTTATTAAAATCTCTGATACCATTTTTCAAATGAAAGAGTGTAATTGAGCACTCATTTCAACAGTTATTAAGGAAGAATTTCTAGGCTAATCTGTAAATAGATCAAGATTTACAAAAGCCATTGATTATACCTACGTTAGCAAACAGCGTGTTGCAATAAAATTGAGTATGAAGAATGAAAAAGTTGTTGTTGAGCACCTGACAACCTAAATGCATTTCAGCAGCATTCACTTCCAGTCAGCTCTAGTCTTGTCCTACAGATGCAGTGTTAGTTCCTAGCTGGAGCACAATATGTGCATTCCTAGAGTGCATCTTGTAGTTTAAATTAATCTGAAATGACTCCAGTCTGTGTGCTCTGAAACAGCTTTATGATGCATATCAAAATATGATTATGGAGGCTGATGGAAAACTTACTTCCAAAACATACATGATTTAAACTAAAACTTCAATAAAGCAAATCAGTTATATGCTTCACCATGTATCTTGTAGAACGAGCAGGGGATGACTTTTTGTAATAAATCCTGTAAACTATAGTGTATCGTGATCTGTACAGAACATATATCTTTAATATAGTAAGAAAAATTATTTTGACTTATTTTAATGGCAATTAATCAGAAACCAAGAAGGTAACACAATGCACATGCTGAAGCAAACAGACATTTTTAATGCAATCTATACTTCAGCATCACAATTTCCTCACGTACTTAGTTGCTCAGAGTCTGTAAGTGCAAACCAGAATTTTTTAACATGTGCAAGCAGTATTTTCCTTAATCGTGTCATCAAAAGCAACAAAGTCTTTTCTCTGCATAAAAGTAAGAAAACAAATCAACCTGAAATAGACATCCAGCATAGAAAATTGAAGCTCAGATGCTTCAAGTTTAAAAATGTTATAAGCCACTGGAAATAGGGTTATATAACAAAACATTGGACTACTGCAGTTGTTGTTGCTTTCTACCACAGATTTTATTCTGCATTGTCATTTAAAGAAAAGAAGCAGAAGTTAATGTACGTATTTAATGTTTCTGATTTATGTATGCATATGTGCAGGTCTTGCTGTCAAGAAAGGATCTAGACATGGTGGAGGAAGGTAGCAGGCTGCACACGTTATATATTATTCCTTCTTACATGGCAAAAAACTTGTACTGAAACACACAAACCAAGGTAGTTTCCTTTTCCATTATCTCTCTCAAATCCATGTTTGTTTTTGAAGCATTGGTAGCATGCATACAAGCTCTTCTAATGTGAACATTACCATAAATTCTAATAAAATGTAAATGCACATAACCAAAGAAAAACAAACAAAAAACCCCTCTTACCATGCTTGATATATTTTTAGAGGCAAAAATGTCTTCCACAATCTCGCTACTCTTAAAGTAGTGATTACACTTAAAGCTCACTCTCATCATTGCTTTAATTATGTTTTCCAGTTGAAACAGAATGGCTTACATGTTCTTCTATTCCAATGATTTGCATTTCTCACTTAAATAAAATACATTTTGTATGAATTTAATATCTGTGAAAGTGAAGGAGTAAACATCACTATTAAAAGCCAGATATTGGGCAGGCTTTTATTCTGCCAAGTGTTCACAGAGCATTCCCATTGTATCTCAGTCCTCACATACAAATTTTCCAGCTCTAGTCTTTGCTTGTTAGGCACAAGCTGCCAATGGTGTTGAGTTATGCCAATCCACAAAGCCTAAATGAACAGGAAATTTTTGGATCTAATTATTACTGTATATTTCAGTTTTAAGTGAAGATTTAGGTATATCTGTGGCATTAACTTGTCTCTAATTAGAACTGTATGTTGTCAAATGTTATCATTGTTGATTATTTTATATTAGAAACAAATATAGATAAAGGCAACACCAAATATTTTCTTTTTAATTCCTAAAATAAATAAAGCATTGACTCAGAAAACAGTGCTCCTGACACTTGAAAACATCAATTAAATTGACACAGAAATAAACCAGATTATGAAAACGTAAAAGATACTTCCAAATTCTTTAGGATTTGGTATAATAAAGGTTGCCAAAACATTTTCATTGTTATATATGTATATATTTTGCAGTAAAAGTTACATTTTCACTTTAATATGATATGAAATTACACTTTCAGCTTTGACTAGAATTAGAAAGTTCAGAACTACAGGCAGTTAGGAAAGCTTTATAATATTTCTAGTAAAATGAAAAGGTAACATCAAATATCTTTGCAGAAAACCTATTCTCTTGTAATTTTACAGGCCAATCTTCCTGAGTCAGGAAGTTCAAATACATCAGAAGAACATCCAGAGTTCTTTGAAACCAACTATCCCCTTTCTTCCAAGAATTTGAATCTTTGCATACATATAACAGCCACAAATTTATTAAGTCTTCATCTTACTTCATCTCATAGATAGTTACATCAAGTGTTATAACTTCAAAGAATAAACCATCTGTCTAAAAGCAATGATTACCCAGACTTGCAGAGATGCATTTCATAAAGTTACTACCTGTAGTCTATTGACAGACATGAAATATCTTTGAGTAATATTTGTCCTACACGGCACACAATAGTCACAGACTGTGACACACACAAGTCTATGGGGCTGGATGGGATCCACTCAAGGGCACTGAGGGAGTTGGCAGAAGTGCTCACCAAACCACTTTCCATCATTTATCAGCAGCCCTGGCTAACCAGGGAGCCCCCAGTTGTCTGGAATTTAGCAATTGTAACACCCATCTACACGAAGGCTCAGAAGAAAGATCCAGGGAACTACAAGCCTGTCAGTCTGACCTCCATGTCAGCAAAGGTTCTAGAACAGATCATTCTGAGTGCCATCATGCAACACATAAAGAACAGCCAGGTGATTAGGCCCGGTCAGTATGAGTTTATGAAAAGCAGGTCCTGCTTGACTAACCTGATTTGCTTCTATAACAAGGGGACACACCTAGCGGATGAGAGAAAGGCTGTGGATATTGTATACCTGGACTTTAGTAAAGCTTTTGACACTGTTTCCCACGGCATTCACCTGGAGAAAATGGCTGCTTGTGGCTTAGACAGGTGTACTGTTTGCTGGACAGAAAACTGGCTGGATGGCTGGCCCCAAACAGTGGTGATTGTGGCAGGTATAAGCACCCTGACAAAAATTTAGGAAAGGCCAGGGCTTACCAGAGACCTGATAAAGATCAGTTCAGCACCTCACAGCCACTAAACGGTGACTTACAGCAATTAACTGGCAACTCACAACGACTGTCACCTCAGGCTCCAGCCCTTTATTCTGCCTTCGCTGTGCACTCACTCCCAACTAAGAGAATGACCACAGAGCACATTTGTCTAGGGTATAAATGGAGCTTGGAGCAAGCAGGCCTTTCAGTCAGACCCTTGGATCAGGGGCGCTGTCCAAGGATGCGTCCATGGAATGAGTGAGCCTCACCCCCTCACTTTGGTCAGTGAATATTTCTTCTGAATATATATCCTTGAGTGAGCCCTCATACCCTTTGGGTGAGAAATTCCCTTTGGGTACCCTTCTGCAGGAGATTTTTCCTTTATGATTGAGCGTGCACATATTTTTCTTCATCTTTCTAGAAAGAGTAGTCCTTAAAGCTTAGGAATAAGTTGCGCAGTGGTCAATTCCCAACTGATATCCAAACTTGTAATTTAATTTTGTCAGAAGGAATGCCAAGTAATTTTGATTACAGCAAATCTACATTTATGTAGCTGCTGCTGTCTTGCAGCACCTTGTGGGTGCCCCATGACAGTGAAGTCAAATCCAGTTGGTGGCCTGTCAGAAGTTGTGTTCCTCGGGGCTCAGTATTGAGGCAAAGTCTGTTTAATGTCTTTGTCAGTGAGTTGGATGAGGAGACCAATGGCACCCTCAGTAAGTTTGCAGATGACAAGTTCGGTGAGAGTATTGATCTGCTTGAGTAGGGAGGCTCTACAGAGGGGATCTGGATAGGCTGGATTGATGGGCCGAGGCCAATGGCATGTGTTTCAGCAAGACCAAGTGGTGGGTCCCCCAAAGATCTGCGCATTCTGATTGACAGCAGGCTGAATATAAGCCAATAGTGTGACCAGGTGGCCAAGAAGGCAAACAGCACCCTGGCTTGTGCCAGAAAGATTGTGGCCAGCAGGAGTAGGGAAGTGATTGTCCCCCTGTACTCGGCAATGCTGAGGCCACAGCTCAAATATTGTGTTCAGTTTTGGGCCCCTTACTTCAAGGAAGACATTGAGGTTCTGGAGCATGTAAAAAGAAGAGAAACAAAGCTGGTGAAGGGTCGAAAGAACAGTCTTATGAGGAGCATCTGAGGGAACTGGGGTTGTTTAGTCTGGAGAAAAGGAGATTGAGGGGAGACCTTATCTCTCTCTACAGCTACCTGAAAGGAGGTTGTAG
>VZZY01001009.1:0-13332 GCA_013400335.1 Eurystomus gularis | reverse complement strand
GAGGAGCTTCCTGTTGGAGGTGGTTGCATCTTACTGAGCTTTATTTGTGGTGTCCTTCCATGTGAAGGGCCACTGAGGGAGCCATCTCTGTCCATTGTATCCAGCAGGTTGTGCTAGCACCACAGTGGGCAGTGAAGGATCTGGGCCCACAGGAACCTATGGCAGGACTGTCTGAAAGAAGACTTCTGAGTGGATGTTGCTGAGTTCAGTGTTGGCCTGTGTAATCAGGCAACTGATGGCAATATAAAATGATGATGGCTGAACCAGCACAACAATGATGTAGTTTTATACTGCAATGATGTCAACAATATGATGTTTGCATAATGTCCAGGACTCCTCAAGGCACAAAATGCTGAAATGCAGCCACCAGAAAAAGGTGGGAAAAAGGAAAGATAAACATACAAGATAGAGATTACAAAGGAATTAGTCATGTAACTAAAGAAACTAGTATCACTTTGCTATATGCATTAGACTTTTTTAATCACAGTGAAGGAAAGTAGAGATAAGGTGTTAAATCACAACTTCATATGTCATAATTGGACAAGAACTATGTGTCTCAAATAAGCATGAAATGTCCTCTCCTTCAGGATAAGATCTTACAGTAGTTAGATATAATGATGACAGAATTACTACTGCACACTTACTAAATACTTTATACATCTCTTTACTTTATGGGGGTGACTTTTCCATCTGAGGCAGGATATCACTATGTTTTAATAAAGGAGTACCAGTCAAGAATGGGATTCTAATAATAAGTAAATCATGACATCTGTGAGCTTCATTTTTGTCTCCGTGCAGTCAGAAAATATTCAGTGTAATACAGAACTGTTATGGAATTACAGGACTGAGTTCGTAATTATTTGGAAATAATTCTTGGATGGAAGACCATTACATTACTTTTACATTGCATTGCCTTCAGGCATAGGTGCACCATAATTTTAGAGAAGTATGGAAAATAATGTTTTTGTGGAAATTCTTGTCATTTCTTCTCATAAACATGCTATAGAAAGAGAAGACTACACTACAGTTTTTAGTGCCCCTATGATTTTTTCTATGTAACCAAACTATGCAATGATTTAGAACATAGACACTTTTATGCTAGGTTTTTGAAACAGTGAAACATCCTCCCTAGAGAGTAATCCCCCTTTCCTCTTCTGCAGCAGTGCTTTTATTCTTTCATTATTTCTCTACTTCTTCTTCAGAGTTAATCACTTAATGTTATTCAAATAGATAACACAAAGAAAATAAAAATGTTTGCAGATAAACTGGAATGCTGGCAGTTTATATTTTCCTGTTACGGACTGCTCCTTTTAACAATGTTTCTACCTCATTTACCAGAGTTATGAAATACCTTATGTTAGTCAAATTATTCAAAGAAGGAAGCTGATGCTGTCTAAAACTGATTTTTATATCCTTTTTGAGCATTGCTGGCATAAATGGCTCACAGATAGCTTCTACTTTGATTCTCATTCATACATGAACTTGGGAAACTGATTTAATCTGTTTTGTTGATTAGACAACATATTAAAAGGTGTGAAAAAATCTACATTTCTTAAAAATACACTCAAGGCATATTATTAGAACATCAAACACAGTGGATTATACATTTGCATTTTTTTTCGTGGAAGGTTTTCTGAAATTCAACCTGTAATGCTCTAACAGAATGAAAAAATATTCCAGTAAAGTATCTTCCTTCACCTTGCCAAATAATTGTGTAGTATCAGACACTTCCATAAGAGCTCTTAGATGGAGTCAATGTCAATGACTCCAGTGTCAATGGGGAAAGTAGTAAGCATTAAACTTTTACAATTTAATGCTCTTGCAGATGTGTATCAAGTAGCTCCCATTACATGTGAATTAATGGAAATATACTGTGAATGTTAATCACAACAGTCAAACAGGTTTTAATGGCTAATATAAACTAGAAAATATAAAAAGACTGGATACATGGCAAAAATACTATAGTTAAATGTTTAAATTAATAGTAAATGAGTTTACTTAAAAGCATCCAAGAGGAAAAATAGATAGCTGATTCATGTAGTTACAACTCCTTCAACAACTACATGATTCTAATGTACTTATTAGAAAATTTACTCAACTCTATTTTTTAATAGAATTACTGGGGGGAGGGAACTGTAAATTTCTCAGCTTAATACAATTCTGTAAATTTAGTATTTACATTAAAATTCTAGGATTTACAATGCCTCCTGGGAAGATAATGGTTGGACTGTTTGGTGGATGGGTGAACTGTTAGGTGGATAAGGAATTGGTTGGATGGTCACATCCAGAGGGTAGTGGTCAATGGCTAAATGTCCAAATGGAGATCAGGGACAAGAGGCATCCCTCAGGGATCTGTACTGGGACCAGTGCTGTTTAATATCTTTATCAATGACAAAGACAACAGGATCAAGTGCACCCTCAGCAAGACTGCAGAAAACACCAAGCTGAGTAATGCAGTTGACACACCTGAGGACGAAATGACATTCAGAGGGGCCTGGAGAAGCTTGAGAAGTGGATGTGTGAACTTAACAAAGTTCAATAAAGTCTAGTGCAAGATCCTGCACCTGGGTCAGGGCAATCCTCGGCATCCATACAGGCTGGGAAATGAAGAGATTGTGTGAAGGACTTGGGGCTACTGGTGGATAAAAAGCTGGACATGAGCTGACAATGTGTGCTCACAGCTCAGAAGGCCAACTGTATCCTGGGCTGCATTTCTGTCCGGGGAGACCTTATTGAGGCATTTCAATACTTAAAGGGGCCTTATAAGAAAGATGGCGACAATCATTTCAGCAGGGCCCATTGCAACAGGACAAGGGGTAATAGTTTTAAAATAAAAGAGGATAAATAAGAGGTGGTAGATGCCCCACCCCTGGAAACATTCAAGGTCAGGTTGGACAGGGTTCTGAGCAATCTGATCTAGTTGGAGATGTCCCTGATCACTGCAGGGGGGTTAGATTAGAGGACCTTTAAAAGTTCCTTCCAACCTAAGGTATTCTATAATTTTATAAATTCTGAAGCATGTTCAAAGAAGGGCAACAAAGCTGTTGAAGGGTCTGGAGAACAAGTTTTTTGAGGGAACTGAGATTATTTAGCCTGGAGAAAAGGAGGCTTCCCAGGGAAATAGTTGAGTCACCATCCCTGGAGGTATTTAAAAGACTTGTACATGTGGCCCTTAGACACATGGTTAGTGGTAACCTGACAGTGCTTGGTTAACAGTTGGACTTGATCTTGAATGTCTCTTCCAACCAAAACCATTCTATGATTCTATGCTTCTATGCTTCTATTCTTCTGTGCTAGTTATAAGGCTTTATAACAGTTTTACTGTTTAATTAATGTTAGTCCTCAATTTTAATTCTGTCTTAAAACAGTTTTTGCCTTAAAATTACCAGGAAACACTCTTAGACAGTGTAACAGAAACCTGTTTCAATTGAAGCTAATATAGAAAGATCAAGTCAACATGGCATTTACTGTTTTATTTAAAGAGACCACAATTTCAAGTCCTGACTGTTGATATGGACATAGAAAGAGTAAGAACTATTTTGAGCTATTTTCAATGAAAAAACAAGGTAATATCTTCTTCTTTTAGGGGATAGTGAACACGAGAAACACTGCTTTGAAACAAATTCCTATGCAAAGTAATTAATTCCTATTAAAATGCTTGGTTATATCTAGGCCAGCATGATTATTTCATTGTTACCTTAAGTAATAATAAAATGTAAACTATATACTGGTTACTTGCTATTTGGGTAGTTTGGAATAAATGTAGTAATAGTTATTAAAAAATACTTCTTCCATAGGTTGGTTGGATTATGTATATCTATTTATAAGTACTGTCTTGTTTGCCAATTTATTTTTAATGTTAATACTTTAACTGTAGATGCTGGATGGAAGCTGAATCCTATCAAGCTACAGCTTACTGCATTTTGACAGACAGTGTAATAGTTCTATGTAAATGTGGTCTGAGGGACTGGACTACAGGGCTGCTTTACGTTTTTGACCCATACAAATAAAATGTTGCTATGTTAGCTGTAACTTAGCTGTAGAGTTAGCTTTTACTGTTAAGTAAATGATCAAAAGATGTTAGCATATAGGCTATTAGCATACATAGAACATTTAGGTGTGCATGTTCTATGGTGAGCAACATAAAACCTGGCATTAACTGGAATCAAAACTAAGAAAAACAATCACAGCTCTGTTTGAATAGTATTGAACTGTAAGATTATTTAAGATACACAGAAATCTGAGTTTCACACTTGAAAAATAAGTTAACCAAGAGTGAACTTCATTTGCCCTGCTGTAGATGTCTACAGCTGAGTCTCCTAGTCTCAGTTTCCTTTATATGCAGTAGAAAAAAGGAAGTATCTCTAATGGCTTTTTCTTTCGTCCTAAAGATGAAAAACTCAGATGAATTGGTCTTTAGAGATTCTTTTTCTTCCTTTACTTTGAATGTTGACTTCAGACTTATATTGTTAATTTTTAAATATTTAAAACTAGGTGGATTGAATCGTACCTTTGTAGATCTGTTTTTCTACCAGAAACAGGAGCTAGATAAACAAATTACTGCATTAATCCACTTTATAGAGTTATTTAACATCCCTGGATTAGAGGTCTGGATTAAATTAGGAATTTGCAGCTCTCTGTATGATAACCAGATAGAAGTAAGCACCTCTGAAAGGTAATTCAATCTTAATTAGTTAATAATGTTTTTCTGCTAACTACAAAGGGAGTCTAGAATGAGTAGGCTCTCTAATTTAGTGCATTGAAATAGGTGGGATAATTATCCACTACTCATATGTATATATATATACACAGAGAGAAAGAGAGAGCGGTGTGTGTATATATATATGTATACCTACACCTCCTGATCCTTTCTACACATCTGGGAGAGGACCAGCTCTGTATGACCCAGGTGGGAAGAAAGGATCAGGAGAGGTAGATATACAGAGATTGGCTTCTGTTCCCTTATCACCCTGCAGACTGGAACATCTAGACTACATGACATATCATGGAGATTATGCTGTGGTAGATAGTGATATGCCACCACAAATATAAACCTGTTAATTCCAGCTAGGAAACCTGAAGATCTTTAAAAGCAGATTTCCATTTGGGTCCCAGAAAGAAAGAGAAATACTTTACTAACTAAAACAAAAGAATGCAAAGTATTTCACAGCTCCATTTATACTTATAGTATATATAAAAGTCACAGAAATCTTCATGGAAGTTCTATGTATGGGGAAAAATTGATACTATGTACCATATTGGTCATATTTCAGTTAAGGATAATAAACTTTTAAAGCAGGTTTAACTTATGTGAATGGAAAAATAAAAGAAAGCAAAGCAAAAAAACCACCCAAAATACTGAAATGTGGCTATGCTACTTTTGCCTCCTTCTCCTGTTGCCAGCAGTTACTGTTCTACCTATGGCTTATTTGGAGTTAGCTATATCTAAAGAAGGTTATTACCTGTTCTAGCTAGTACAAGACTATGATTAATCAGTGCTTATTTTATTTCTCCCAGTGCACACATGAAGCCTTCTTCCTAGTACTGAGTCTTAAGGACACTGAATACAAATTAAGTAAAAGTTTTCTAGTGAAACTGTAAAAAATAATAAAACAAACACAAATACATACTGAATAAATAACAGAAAACTAGGTTGGTCACTGAAGCATTCAAACTTCATGTTTGGAAAATGGAAAGTGCATAAAGATTCATTTATGGTATTTAAAACTTCTTCTGACTTTGAGATAGTTTTCAGAGATGTGCTTGGAGAATTTTGGTGAGTTAAGTAAAAAGGCTCTGTCTTTAATCATAGAATGTTCTAGGCTGGAAGAGACCTCTAGAGGTCACCCGGTCCAACCTGATCACCTGGTCAGGTTGCTCAGAGCCCCATCAAGCCTGACCTTGAATGACTCTAGGGAAATCTGTACACTAAAAGTGCTTCTCAAAGAAATTTTAAGTTTTATTCAAACCAAGGTGCTCATAAGGCTTAGTTAAAAGAGGGACTTCTTCCTTACTATTTATTTTCTTCTTGCAGTACATTTTGGTTTTTTCAGGATTTTTTATAGCATTTAGATTCTTGCCCTACTCTTTCCTCTTTTTCTTCGTTAGAAACTGAAGAAGCTTACTTAACCCTCAGTAAAGAACATATCCTGAGCATGTGTGGCAGGTGTATTCATTCAGCCTAACTTTTGACTTCTTATCTAATCAAATTAGAAAGACAAACTACTAACCTATTTCCTAAGAATCACTTTCTGAAAGAATCTACACCTCTCCATTTACCAGAATGAAAACTTAGGATCCTAGCTTAATTGTGTAATCTGTATGCTAAAAGCTAGTGTGAAAAGTTATCTAGTGTGAACACTCCTACCTCTTAGTGATCTCTAGTAATAGTTGTAATTTCAGGTGGAATGTGCATTTAATAGAAGAGTGTTGATTGCTAAGAGGCACTTGACATGGCTCAGAAAGTTTAATGCTCTAGTTCTAAAGACTGAACTACAGTCATTTTGACAATTCATTTTGGACCTTTATTTTTTTGCATACTCCTAATCTTTAAATCAGTGCTTTGTTTCCTCCAGATAAAAGAAGTCTCTGTGTGAAAGGAAGTTCTATGACAGTAAGCATATGGAGGAAGCCACCTGACTGATCTTCATATGAACTTTCAGATTTGCTTTTGTGGGGGCTGACTAAGATGACTCCATGTTACTGTGACTTCACTTATCCTGTCTCCTCAGGGGGTGTACCTGCCAAAGTCAACTTTCTTCTTAAAATCATATGAAAAATATTAACATTTTATTTAACTAAAATGCCTCTTATAGCTTGTAGCATTGTTATGGCAATGTCCAGCTGCTATATATTTAAAGCAACCATGAAATTATCTATTATTCTAGGAAGTAAGAGTGAACAGAAAATACAATAGAAATGACAGTGTAGTTGAATAATATCAATAGGTGTTCTTTACACACTCTTAGACAGAAGCATAATTATGGCTATCTTAAACTCAAAGAATCACTGATCACATTCAGAAGCACTAAAAAAGAACTAGTAGTAATACCTTCTTTTTTAAAGCTGAAAAATGTTAAAATTATATGCTAGGATTTTTAGAAGGACTTGGAGTTATTTGATTTAAAAAAAAAAGATTCATAAGAACAATAACTAATCAAGTGCCATAGTAAAAATAAATATCTTTTTGAACAATACCATTAACAATTACTCTATTTAAGGACATGTAATTTATTCTAATACTTAGAATAATTGCTAATTAAGGGGATTTCTCTTTTGTTGCATTTGTGTCTGGCAGGACTTTGGTAGTGGGAGAGGGGGCTACTGGCATGACTCCTATAAGAAGCTTTGAGAAGCCTTCCCAGCTCCAAGTCAGACCCACCTCTGGCCAAGGCTGAGCCAATTAGCACCTCTGTGATAGCATATTTAAGAGGGGAAAAACTGTGGGCAGGTTCCTTTGTTTTGAGAGCTCTTTTGTGTTGGAGAGTAGCGAGACCTGAGAGAAAGAACCATGCGGACTCACAGGTGAGTGAGGAAGGAGTGAGGGAGACACACTGGAGCAGCCGTTTCACCTCAGTCCATGGTGAGATGACAGGTTGAATCATTGCAGCCATTAGAGATCAATGGTGGAGAAGAAATCCCTGTCTGCAGCCTGTAAAGGACCCCATGCCAGAGCAGAGGACTGCTCCCAAAGAACTCCATGACTCTGAGGGAGTTCCACAATGGAGAAGTCTGTTTCTGGAAGGATTACAACTTGTGGAAGAGACCCACTCTGATGAGAGAGGTTCATGTCTCCTGTGGGAGGGATGCAATGTTGCTGCAGGGGAGGACTGAGAGGAGTTTTCCTCCTGAGGAGGTGGGAGTGGCAGGAACAACATGGAACAAAGTGGGACTGACCACAGCCCCCATTCTTTGCCCCTCTGTGCTGCTGGGATGGGAAGGTAACAGAGCTGGGACTGGGAAGAGGGAGTGGTGGAAGGAAGGTGTATTTAAGATCAGGTTGTATTTATTACTGTCCTACTCTGATTCAGTTAGTGTATTGGTGGTGGTTTTATTGTTTAAATTAAACAGATTATTTTCCTCAAGTCGAGTCTGTCTCTTACCTATGACCATAATTGGTGAGTGTGCCTTCCCTTTCCTTTGTCTTGGCCCTCAAGCCTTTTGTTGTAGTTTCTCCTCCCTATCCCACTGGAGGGGAGTAGGAGTGCATGAGTGACTGAATGGTACCAGTTGGGTCGGCTCAAACCACAACACTCTTGCAGGATTTCAAACTTCCACCTGGATGAGACCATTGAGTGCACCCTTCATAAGTTTGCAAATGATACCAAGTTGGGCAGGAGTGTTGATCTGCTTGAGTGTAAGAAGACTCTACAGAGGGATCAGCACAGGCTGGATCATTGGGCAGAGGCCCATAGTATGAGGCTCAAGGCCAAGTGCAGAGTCCTGCTCTGTGGCTGGAAAGCTGCCTGGCAGAAAAACACCTGGGGGTGTTGATTGACAACCAGCTGGATGGGAGCCAATAGTGNTAGTGTGCCCAAGTGGCTGAGGAGGTCAGTAGCATCCTGGCTTGTATCAGAAATAGTGTGACCAACAGGACTAGGAAAGTACTCAGCGCTGGTGAGGCTGCACCTCGAATACTGGATTCAGTCTTGGGCCCCTTGCTACAAGAAGGACATTGAGGTGCTAGTGTGTGTCCAAAGAAGGGCAATGAAGCAGGTAAAGGACCTAGACATCAAGTCCTGTAAGTAGCAGCTGGTGGAAGAGCAGTTGCTTCACCTGAAGAAACAGAGGCTCAGGGGAGACTTTCTTGCTCTCTATAACTACCCGAAAGGAGGCTGTAGTGAGGTAGGTGTCAGTCTCTTCTCCCAAATAACAAGACAAGAAGAGATGGCCTCTAGTTGCACCAGGGGAGTTGTAGGTTGGATATTAGGAAAAATTTATTCACTGCAAAGGTTATCAAGTATTGGAATAGGCTATCCAGGGAAATGATTGAGGGACCATCCCTGTAGGTATTTAGATGTGTAGACATGGTGCTCAGTGACAACATTTAGTTGTGGACTTGGTAGTGTTAGGTTAATGGTTAACCTCAATGATCTTAAAAGTCTTTTCCAACTCAAATGTTTATCTGATTCTATGATCTAAAAATGTAGAAATGGTTTATTAACATTAATGACATTATGACTCAAAATTATTTCATTACCTCTTACACTGAGTTAAAGCAAGGTTAAAAGATAGATTATGAAATCACACCTACCTATCAGGTTCCTTCTCTTCTCTGGAATTTTGTTAATGAAGAATCCTGTTCTCTGAAACAATCTTGGTCTTCTGATGACCAAAAGGTTTTCCAGATGTTTCAAGACTGATTAGATATGTTTCACAGTATCTTGGGAGCTGGTGGATGAAAAATCCAGTTGTCTACTTTATTAGTGGTGTGGAAAAAAACTCATATAATTTAAGATTTTTACATCTGCATAAAAATAATTTTCTTTCTGCACATCGCTTCTTAAACAAAAATATGTATCCTTGAGTTTTCTTGGAATACCTCTCAGAAAAATAAAAAAAATTAAAATATTATAAGCATTGCAAATAATGATAAATTTAAAGTTTAGTATATTACAATACAGTTTTTATTTTAAAGATAATAAGGAAAATAAGACCATTTTATTCAACATACTTGGCTATTACTCAGCAAATACTTTCTTACATTATTCTATAGATTTCAGTTATCATTGCTACTAGGTGTACCGATATAAGAAAAGTTAATCAGTATGAGGGTCATTTTATTATTATTATCCTCATTAAAGCTGTTTCAGATTTATTTTCTAATCCATAAGTCTCTCTCCCTTATTCCCTTTCTCTTCCCCTTTAGTGAGTTACGGGAGTTAAAAAAGAGCATCTGTTACAGGTCTAGCAAATGCCCTGATCCGAAACCTTGACACAAAGGTTTATCGTATACAATAAACATTGTTTCTGTTCATTGTATACAATAAATATTCTTTTTCTTCTTAGAAAATATGCTGTATTTCAAGTCTATGTTAAAATCTTAGTTTCACAAAGAAACAGGATAGTTGAGGTTGGAAAGGATTTCTGGAGGACATCTGGTCCAAACTCTTGCTCAAGCAGGGCCGCCTAGAGACATTTCCAGGATCGTGCCTAGACAGCTTTTGAAGATCATCTCCTAGGACAGAGACCCCACAATATCCCTGGGAAACCTGTGCTAATGCTTGGTGGCCCTCACAGTAAAAAAATATTTAAGATCTATATACGCTAGTGATAAAGAGAAGGCTAGGAAAGATGTGGGACCTCTCTGGAAGGAAACAGGAGACCTCATCACAAGGGACATGGAGAAGGCTGAGGTACTCATCAACTTCTTTGCCTCAGTCTTCACTGGCAAGGCCACACAGCCCAAGTTGCAGAAGACTAAGGCAGGGACTGGGAGAAGGACAATCTGACCATTCTAAGTGAAAATGAGGCTTGAGATCATCTAAAGAACATGAAGGTGTACAAGTTGATGGGAGTTGACAAGATGCATCTGCGGATCCTGAGAGAGTTGGTAGACCAAGTTGCCAAGCTGCTTTCTATCATATCTGAAAAGTCATGGTGGTCTGGTGAAGTGCCCACTGACTGGAAAAAAGGAAATATCACTCCTATTTTCAAAAAGAGAAAAAAGGAAGACCCAGGCAACCACAGGCCGGTCAGTCTCACCTCTGTGCCTGGAGAGATCATGGAGCAGATCCTCCTGAAGACTCTGCTAAGGCACATGGAAAATGATGAGGTGATTCCTGGCAACCAACATGGCTTCAACAAGGGAAAATCATGCCTGACATATCTAGTGGCTTTTTACTATGGAGTTACAGTGCCAGTGGATAAAGGAAGAGCAACTCATGCCGTGTATTTTGACTTTAAAACAATTATTAAAATGCAATCAGATGGCAGGGAATTGTTGCTGGGAAATATCAAGTCAGACTTTTTATTTGATTTCAGCAATCATCTGTGAAAAATCTGCAGCATCAGTCACTCAGTGCATACAGGCTAGTATTTCTTAAACCCATACTTTAACAGAGGGAAATGGAGAAATGCTGGACCTAGTGTCAGCATGTGGCTGTGCTTAGCTTGATTGCAGGTGTTTAATGTAGGTGGACGCCAGATAGATCAGTTATCAATATGATGTGTTAATGAAATTATTTACTGTTGGCCTGTTGGCGCCGAACAAATGAGAAAAATGGACTTCAGGACGACTCTATGAGAGTTAAAACTGAAGACGTTTATTATCAGAAATGGCTGCGTTTTATACACTCCAGGCCTTAAGGCACGACCTCCTACTGTTGTCCATCAGAAAGCTGCTAAAAGCAATTAGCTCAATGCTCTGTTCGTATGCTTCTTTGAAGATGCTAATTGGCTAATGATTAAGCTGTGACTCCTGCTGTGTTTGCTCATCTCTTGCTAGGCTTCTGCCTTGTGGAATGTGCTCGTTCAGTCTCTTATCACCTTCTCTCCCTGGGACTTTTCAGCCTCAGGGCTTCCCAGGCTCTTTCAGGGATACATCATTATCTGTTCAAGGTTAAGGTTCATCTCTGAGTCCTCAGACAAGCTGCAGACTCCCACATTTCCTAACATTCAGTGCAGCTGTGTTGACATACAGCAGTATCTCAGGATGATACAACCCAGTTATCTAGCTTCTGAATATTCCCGTACTGATATTCACTCGATGTTAATTCATCTAGTCTTGATTTTCTTCTGAAATGGACATAGTTTTAACTAATCCTACTGTAATTCCAAAGCCATCAATACCTTGTAAAAGTCAGAAAATATGAAATCGAAATGTTTATTTGTTGGTTTCAGAGTAAAAAAATAGATACTTCCTTGGATATTTATATTTTCTCATCCTTACTAGTGTTGAAATGGAATTGAAATATTGTTACGTAACAGAAATTAGCAAGAACATTCTTACATTGTAGGAATACTAAATAGACAGGGCTTTAATTTCTAGACAAGTAGCAGTCACAGGATCATAGCTGATAAAATACAAAGGAAAAGGTAAAAATGCCCGTCATAAAATCTTAGTCACCTAAATATAATGAAAGGCAGAATAAGAAGAAGACAATTAGTCTGTATATAAAAGCATTAGTTGGTGAAAAAATGTCAGTGATATGAACACTAATTGTATTTGATGTTGTTCTTAACACAATTCCAATTTTGATCTTTTAACACTTTTTTAAAAAACACAGTTTTTTCTTTTCCTCTGAATTTTAAGCAGACAATGTCTAGATTAAAACAAATGTCTATTGTTTCTCTTAGTCTTTTATTGTTTAGCCTTTAAGGAAAAGCAGGCAGAATGTTTGAGGGCAATAGGAATAAAGATGTTGAAACCTTGTAAATTAGATTAAAATAATGGATACTAGACATATCACAAAAAAAATGTCTAGTCATAACTGCTCAAAATTTCAGTTTCAACAGTCTAACTGAATGCTATTAAACAAAGAAATAAAATTAATCCATTCTTAAAATATTCCAATTTCAGCTGTCTGTTTTTTTCTAGATTTAGCTTTACTCTTCTGAATGCAGCTCTTAAACATTTGCCCAAGTCAGTTATCCCTTCCCGGAATAAGGAATTTTCTGTGTAGTTAAGTGCAGAATGTTCTATAATATATGCAGTGAGCTCTGTTCCAAACTTCCTATTTTTTCTGCTAAGTATGAAATCCATACTTCCCTGTCAAGGAAAAGACTCTTACACTGAAAAAATAAAGGGGAAAAAATGACTGCAGTAGGAACAGCTACAATCTGATTTCTCTAAAATCTGACATAAAGATAAATGAAGCAAGATTAAGTGGATTACATCCATCTTTACTGGAAAGTATTAGTTTGTTTATGCCTGTGAAAATGGAAAAAGGGAATTGGAAATAGACATATAGAAGACTAGAAAGATTTAAGTTGAAATATAAATAGACCTGTAGAGAATACATTGAATGTATTAATTTTTTTTAATATATTTTTAAAAATTCTTTTTATTTTAATCAGAGAATATCAGTACTTGGAAGACCTGTGAAACAGATTCTGTGTACTTGTAGTAATTTAAAAGTCAATTAAACCATATGAGAGGGTTGGGATCCTATATCTGTATCCTGGCTAAATTCCAATTTAACCAATTGCACTCTAGATACCTCAATTAGAGTTGTTGCATGCTATTAAGCAGTTCAAGTGCTTCATCTTGGAACATTTCAGTAGTGCATTAAATTATCGTTTGTTTCTAGTGTATGTATTTAGTTGACCAGTATTCTGCTCAGAATTGCACAATGGGTTCTAAAATCTGTAGTGTTGTGGATACTTTAAGAA
>VZZY01001008.1:32658-45260 GCA_013400335.1 Eurystomus gularis | reverse complement strand
ATTTTGCATTCAGGACTGCAAATGTCCGGTAGCCTTTAATGTATGCTATTTTAAAACCGAATATGTTCTACTTCATTTTGTGATCTACTACCACCATCTGCCCCTAGTTTACCTCTTAAGAACTAAGTTATTTTCTCAGACTGAGAGTTTTAAGTTGTAGAAATTCAAATTAATTAAGATGGAAAGAGTTGGCAAAAAATTGAGTTTATTTACTTTTCTTTTCAAGCATGATTTTAGCTTCTGTAATTCCCTAAGTCACTATTTCCCTAGAGCGACTACTGTGGGAAGTTAATCCATAAACTGCACCAGCTTCTAGGATACATTTTAAAACACATGGCTAAAGAATGGTTCTTACTGTTTCTCACTTCTGTTTCTCTGCCAACATAATACAATGGTTAAGTAAGGTGACTTAATGACCAACAGATTACTCCATCTCTAGCATGTCTAGGTGAAACAATCACTGTAGTGTTCCAAGGCAATTTTCAAGGAATTAAATAGAAAAACTGTATTCTATCACTGAATGATTGCTGGGTGAATATTTTTATCAGTAGTATTCACAGAAATACTGAAGAAATAGTAGTGCATTCCATGTTTCAGTCTAAATTGAACCTCGAAGAAAGAAAATGGTAATCTGATTCTAAAGGAAAAAAAAAAAATGGAGACCGCAGAGAGTAATCTTCAGTGGTCTAAAAGAAGTGAGAGTCTTTGGAAGGAAGAAAAAATGCCCAAATCTCATGTCTGCAGTTTTTCATCAGGCAAAACTTCCCTCAATAGCAGTAAAAATTTTGAATGATTAAGCTATATAGGACTGGACTGTGAATTTGTATGATTCCTCTCATGTGCCAGTTTAATTTTTCATGATGAATCATCTGTTGCTAATCCTTCTTTTTTTTTTTACTGTTGTCTAAACTGGCGATACTGTATGGCTATTAATTCAGCTAGTTATTACTTTCAGTAAAGTATTCCCTTCACCAATCTGACAGGGATGTCACCACTTTTTCAATTTCTCAAGTCAAACTGAAGACTCATTTGTTTTCCCTTTGCTTTGCATTTTTTATCTCCTCATAACAGACTACACCATATAATTAGTATAGACTTAAAAAAAATCCTGGATCTCTGCAGCAGGATGACAGAATCATCTTAGTTCTTTCTGTTGTTGAGGGAACATCATCATTCAAAAGACAAAATGTTTTAAATGAAAGAAAGAGAATTTTCGATCAGACAAGTACAATGCAGATTTTCATAGCATCCAGGCATGTGGGTTTTTTCTGGCAGTTTATTTTTTTAGCAACTTATTACAGTGGTCTAGACTCGGTAATGACTCTTGAGTAAAAATAAACTTTGGTAAGAAATTCAACAGCAGAATTAGTTTTTGAGGACATGAGACTAACTGAAAGTCAAAATTGAAGTACCTTGTCTTCAGTAAAGCTTTTTCAACATAATAAGATACCTTAACAACTGTTAACACTCTTCAACTTTCTCACCACTTGTCACCAGAATTGCCTTACCTAGAAGTATGCTTTGTTGCAACCAAGGAATTAAGGAGATTAGAAGATTTGGTAAAGCACATTAGGTATTTTGCTACCAATACTTTGGTTATGTTCATGACAAGTGCTACCAGTGAGTGAACACAAGGAGACAAATGTAATATCAGCACTGAAAATGCCCATTTTCCAGCTCTGGCTGTGACTGAATGCCAGAAGGTCCATTGTCTGGAGGAGTACATAAAGGCAGTGCTAGGAAGAGTGTGGGATGGCAATGACCTCATTCCTGCTGCTAGTACAAGCCTCTGAAACCAAGACTACAGAAGCCTATGGAACCAAAGAAAGATCACTGCAATAGAAGAGCATTTCCTTGGAGGAAAGCATCAGCTAGGACAGCAGAAGCTTGTCACCACCTTCTGCATCCTTGTTAATGTTCTTTAGTCACTAAAGTGATTATACAAAATACTGGTTATGGAATGAATAAGCTACAACAGACACAGATGCCTAAACCATGATCCAGGGGCCTTAGTTGAGGTCTTCACGTGCCATAGACACCTGTTTTCTTCTTCTCTATATGTTGTGTCAGAATTATTAGTAGGATTTCAGAAAGGATTTGTGATTGCCAGGAACTGGAAGATCTGGTCTCTCATTTCTTAAGTCAGTTCTCTAACTAATCAAAGTAATGAGCAACTCCTTCCCATACATTCATATTATAAAACAAAAAAGTTGCAAATGTTTTTGCTTTCAGTCCCAGTCCTGTCATGCATGGTAGATGTCTTTCTAGTGTACATAGGAAAGTCAGTCTTCTTCAAAGATGTGTGTGCTGATGTGACTTGCTTCTAAATCTTGGTGGGTCTCAAGCTAAGGCAGGTTTTTGGCTAAACAGGGAAAGGTCTTGCTACTGTTGGGCACTTCAGACCAAATGACTGTGGCACAATTCAGGAAATAAAGTAACCTCTGAAATCCAACTGGGACTTGGCTACCTAAATTCATCATGAATACTATACAATGAACCTCCATCCTTTCTAGTGCCTGGCTACACTCTCTCATCACATTTCCAATTGGTTTGCCTGATATCATTATTTTCATATATCAGGTTGCATGTTCATCTTTTTAGGAATATGGAATTGAAATAATAAATTGCTGTTGCAATTTTTCTTTTTTTAAAACAGCATTAAGGGGGTTTTTATTATCTTTTTTGAATACTGTACTCCACATTTACATTAATGTGGAAAATCTTGTCCTTGGCAAAAGGTCTAGAAAATTGAGCAAGCAATATCGCAGCAGCCTATTTAAATTAGAGTGCAAAGTCATTTTTATAAGTCCATCTTACTTCTTTTAGTACTTTGCCAGTAAAAAGAAATTTTTTCCCCTTATATTAAATTAGCAACAACCAACCACGTAGTGTTCACGATGGAGATTTGTCTGAAAACACTAGAATGACTGAAAAAAAATAAAATCCTTTGGCAGAAACTGCTGTAACAAATATTGGGGCATATATCATTTATGCAAAATACTTCCAGATTACAAGAATTCACACTCTCATCACTTTGCCATATCCCTCTTCCCGCAAACTATGAGCTTCATATGAGCATATCTCCAAACTCTCATATTTACTATCTAATTCTCCCATTTCATATGTCAAACTCCTTGTGTTGTCCATAGACTTTACACACATACCTGCCCTGACATAGTCAATGACGTTTAGATGCATTTTCTTAACATACTGTTGGAAGACCATACGCTCCCAGATGTTTTCTGATTTGCAATTGCATGAAATGCTTATTTAATCTATTAAAGAAAAGGAAATCCTAAATAAGGCCTGAGAAGACTAGTACAACTTGTGGACTTCATCATAACTCTCACTGATGCTTTTCCAATGGAAAGTTAGGCACAGGTATTTTTGCTTGGCTGTGTTAAAGCTCTCTGACTCCACAGCTTCTATCACAGTGGTGATAGAAACAACATATACTGAATATTCCTTGCTGACTAGGTGACAGGTAGAAAAGAGACATGCAAAAATTTCTGTAGTGCAGATTGACTACTGGTGGAAAGCGAGAGCAAGAGCTTTTACACAGGTCTTGTTTCATAAATTACACATTTTGTTAAAGGACTGCTAACCACCTCTATTTTAAAGTTGAAATGTAGCAGAGATTTTATGAGGTAGGAGCAAAAAAAAGCAGATCTTGAATTGCTGAAGTTTAAGAATTTCCTTTCACACTAACAGTAACTTCAAAATAATTAGAAAGCCTACTGCAGTATGTGTCCATGTCAACAGAAAGGAGTTTCTGAAAAGCTCCATAGCAATCTCTGTTTTCATACATCCAGTGCTATGAATTTTCTACTTTCTAGAAGTCTGAACAGTGATCTTGCATCAAGAAACCAATTAAGCAAAGAATACAAAACCAGATGGCAAACACAGCATAAGAGTGATATTAAACTTGATTCATCAACTTGTTCTTAGTCTTAGTAGAAATGACCTTGAAAAAGTATTTTAGTATCTTGGCTTAAAACCAATTGAGAAAAAACCTATATAAATCAGAGCACTGTGAGAATAAGATGTATAAACTGAAGTAAGATTATATTTTTCCAGATAGATTTCTAGGGAAAGTATGTTCATAACATTATTTCTAGGCAGTTAAGTCCACAATATGAGGTAACTATGACAAGTTCTGAATGGTGCCCAACTTTTATGAAAACTGTATTTAGTTTTAGCATTAGCAAAGGAAAGCAAATGATCTCTGTCTAATGGATTATATGTGAAGCACAAAGATTGATCCAAAGACAGTTTTACTTAACACTGAACTTTAATTTTCTCCCAAAAAATGGTTTAGCTTTCACTTCATTTAGGGCCAGCATATAGTCACAAAAAATGTATTATCAGCTGGCTTTCAGTACTGGAATTAGTCTGAAAAAGCAGTGAACAAAAATTACTTCATTTCAATGGTGTTTTGCTTTTATTTTTTTCTTGCTGAAATGAGAAACTACAAAAAATCAGTTTTTACCTACATATAATATTCCATGAGACATAAAAGATTTCAAGTCAGGTGTAAAAAGAAAGCTGAAGCTAAAAAAGGCTTGTCTTTCCATGGAGAGATAAATGGAGCTTTCCTTCTCTCCTCTCTGAAAAGATAGCATTAAGGACACTCACTCAGGTTATGGTAGTAATTTTTCTCCACAAATGACTGGATCTGTACCTGCCTCTTTGGAAATTTTCTTAAATATCACCCATCTGGAGAAAAAAAAAGGGCTGTTTTCCTTCAGTTCTGTGTTGGGAAAAAGTTATCCACCTTCACTGGGGATAATAGGTGTCTCACATCCTGAAGTCCTTTGGTATCTGCTGGGTGTTTATATACCCTCTGGGTCTGACAGCTGGTGAATTTGATTGATTAGGAACTATAACAGATGACAGGAGAGAATGGTCCCATGTAGGGACTAGTAGATAGCCAGATGATACCATCCAGATGGAGCTAGCTAGAGAGTGACTAGGTCTCATAGTAAACATCCTAACTATCAAAAGATAGAGCAATTTCACTTACAAAGGAGTATTAAAGTATTTTATAAAAATTGGAATAGCTCCAGCAAAAGAGAGCTCTCCTGCAGAAAACCTGAGACCCTTGTGTGTAAAAGCTTCACCTGTGAGTTAGGGGATCAAAGTTCAAATCTTTGGCCTGAAGCAGGAAGAAAGCAAATTTGAGGTCATTTCTCTTACCTCTCAGGCAAGTACCTTAATCACAGGGACATGATGTATTCTAAAGAAGCATCGCCTCCTGTTGGAGCTAATGGACTTAATTAACATTTGCTTCACTGAAGGGGAGTTTCTGCTGCTCCATGAGTATTAAGCAGTGTCATCAATCCTTAGTTAAAGCAGACTTCAGTAGCTGCCTGACTATATTGCTATCTGACCTGTCACTGCTTCCGCTTCCTGAACAATGCTATGTATGCATTAGTGTCCACCTGGGTAAAAATACATTTTTTTCTCTCATGTGCCCAGGAATATGGCACCAGAATGGTTGATTACCCATGGCCAGAGGAAGTATTGCCACCTACTTGATGATTCATGGCATAGAAGGGCTTGCTCTGTGACTACAGTCATAGAAGATCAATAAAGCCTTTTCCATTAGAGGGTAAGTATCAGCCGAATGACATAGTATTGGTTTCCAAGTTTTTCTCATTAAGGGTCTCAGTGAGTCAAGGTCTCCTAACATGGCCCTACAATAGCTAGCATGTATAAGCTGTGTGTTTCCTCTTTGTTGGGATCTCACAGTGCTACCACAAACCTGCCATCCAAGTGTGAGGCAGATACATGCCCAGATAAATAAAGCCCTGTCAAATCTGAGTGCAGATATAAACACAGCTAGGGAGGGAAAACATTTTGCTGAACAGAAAGAAGCTATGTCTTTGTCCTCTAGCAAAAGCATCTAACATCCTGCATCCCATAATTAAAATAGTATATGATTTTGCAGCCTACAGCTCACAAGCCAGTTTTACAGTTACTTGCAGTAGTTAAATATTGTGAGAGAAAGACTAGCAGAGATGACAGGAAAAGGAATTTTCTGTCTGAGATAAATTTTAAAAATATTAATAGTCTTGTTAGGTGGTATGTGTAGCACTAGATGCTAAGCTTTGATCATTTTGCTTTTTTGATAATTTGTACTACTACATCTTCATTTAGAAAGTGACAGGCAGTGATAGAAGCATGAAAGAGATCTTCCATGATTTGGAGAACTGCAGACTTTTCCCAGGAAAGATGTAAGCATTTAAAACCAGGTTTTTTTTGTCATTTACAAAATCATACCAGAATAAATTTATAGTGCTAGTGTCAAGGTTTATTATTCTTGGTTGGACCAATACAAAGTAAAGGACTGCCCAAACCGCTTTGTTTGTATCAATAATAAAAAAGCGCCAATTTAAGGTAGAATTTCTTTAAAGGAATTCTGATTAATATAAATACAGAAGGAAAATGTTAATACTTGGGTATTTTAATCAAATTTACACAGTATATCAGCTACCTTTTACTCTTGCAATTTTTTCTTGTAACTCATGTAAATTTTTTCCTACATTCTGTCGAATACTCACAGAAATAAATCACAGAAAGGACAACATATTTCTATTTTTGCCTCAAACTGTAAAATAAAGATTTCAGATTTCATTAGTTTTTAAATTCCATTTTTTGTTACTGATTTCAGATATTAAGATTATAAGTCACATTTACATACAAAAATAATGTAATGTCTTCATTTTAAAAATGCAGTGCTTTTAATAATGGATCTTTAATTAGAAACACATATTTTAAAATAGAACTGCATATAATTGTTGAACTCAAAATATCCATAGATAAGGTTAGCAGAAGCACTATGAAATGTTCAATCTGTCCTTGGTTCAAACAAAAAATCAGTTAATACCTGTCATATTTATCTTATGTTTGTGTATTACGATTGATGATCCTGCAAGAATAGCACCACTGAGATTTGCCAAACATTTATGCTAGCAATAATTAGTAGCTATTTCTTTGCAGCACTGGAGAAATAAGATGGAAATGAAGTTTTGTTCACTATTTATACTTAATCTTACACATGATTTGCATATTAATTTCCCTTATAAATGGAACTTCTATTACATTAGTTCTAGATAATCTAGATAATAAAGAATCAATATTTTTAGAATATTGTCAGAAATTCCAAGTGAAGTGATAGAATTCAGATGCATGATAAAAGTGAATGTGCTTTGAAAAAAAAAAGATATGATAAACAGCAAAAAGAGACTTTGGGAAATGTATGCAATATTTGTAAGGGTACCCAAGAAATGGAGAACTGTGCGTGATCTTCTTCACATTACAGTATGAATTATTTCAGAAGAGTGGGGGTCTGTGCATAGCTGGAGAGAAAACTGTCCTGGCTTTATCAGCACATTCCTCTGGGTGCACGTGACCTGCAATTCACATTTCACCGGAGCTTGTAATTTCAAAGTTTATTATCTAAGACCATGGCTCTGAAAGCAGTTTTGCCTATGTTTACTTTGAACCATTTGATCAGTCTCCTTGGACTCAGCAAGTCAAGTTATATATATGAAAGTAAACACATGCTTACAGAATCAGTACTCATTGTACTACAGGGCCTGTAGATTTCTTCATTCTTGTTCATATTTCATTAAATCTCTAATATTAGACTTACTGCTACCTTCTGCTTTTTATTACAGATTCAAAAACAGCTACGTGAAGTTTTATCAAGATGAGGATTTAAAAAGTCATTTTTAGATGTCAAAATGTTTACTTCAGCTTATTTGACATGTATATTTGGAAAAGAAAATATATGTCTTTTTAAAGTGCCAAGAACATTTGTCATTTCTAGCACGTGTTCATGCACACAGGTAACAGTAATTGATGTGTCATTTGAAATGAGGCATCAGTGACAATTTGAAGGATTCTGAAAAGACTAATTTTTTAAAATTTTTAAAAAGGAACCTAGGTAACAAAAAGACATATGACTACAAATTGTTGAGTTATTGACCTTCTTTGCATGTTTAAGTCTAGTAGCATGCTAGTATTTGCATGTTTAAGTCTACTAACTGCTGTTGTTACATAAAGAAAATTAATGTTGCATCCTTTAATGGTCTCATAACAAAAAATATTCCATGTAAATTAATAAAACTCTGATGCTGTATGTCTGCAAAAATACTGGTTTTTTTATAATATAACCTGTATCTCTAAGATGTGTCTTTGTAGTCCTATTCCTGTTCATAGGAGCATGGTGTCACCAGAAGAATTTGGGGTTTTTTGATCATGAGTCAGTTTACATGACACCAAGCCTGCTGGCAACAGATGGGGCACACCTTTCTCAAAAGGGGAAAAGGATCTTGGCACAGGAGTTGGCAGGGCTCATCGAAAGAGCTTTAAACTAAATTTGAAGGGGGAAAGGCATAAAACCAGGCCCACTAGGGAGAAGCCAGAGGGCATCACACCAATATTTGAGGAACAGTGTGCTAGTGAGGTCCTTTGGTCTGCCATCTCAGTGGAGGTAGAGGATGGAGATCCATGTAACAGCAAAGAAGCAAAGGTTACTGATGTAACCACAGCAGTGCCTGAGAACAGTCACATAGGAATTAGGTCTCCCTGCAAAAAAGGTGGAAGGATCAATAGCTCGACTGAAGTGCATCTACACCAATGTACGCAGCATGGGCAACAAACAGGGTTACACAAAAACATGTGTACATTTCTAGTACTATGTATTTGCAATTTATTCTGCAAGAATGTAAAATTACTTAGGCATAGCAAAGTTTAAAACTAGATCCAGGTGAAGTTAGGATTCAGGTTTCAGTTTGAGTCAGGCAAGACAAAACTTTAGCTATATCAGTTATAAAGTAACATTTCAAATTATAAACCATAAATTAAATAAGTAACATTGGATAGGTTGATCTGACCATGCTGAACATGAAAATTGTTGTTAAATGACCCGTTTTCATAAACACTGGCCTTTTAAAATATTAAATATTATCATGAAAGGAAGTAAAGAGTTTTAGGTCTGAAAGTCCTTTAAAATTAAAAGATGTATGAAGTAATGCCAGCTTGTACAATTTGAAGATTTTAAAGCACTATTTCAAGTTGTTCATTTCAATGAATGAGAGTAAATCTGCTTCTTGAAGGTATATGCATATTTCAGTATAATTCCTCTCCATCTTACACTTCCATTTACCTCCTGTAAAACTTCTTTGAATCAGCATAATTATAGATGTTAATACTTTAGTGGCTTGTTCTTTATTTACCATAAACCATTTTTAGCTATATATTTAAAATAAGTTCAATCTAAACAATGTTTTGCACACATCTTTCAGGAAGTAACAAGTGGATGTATATGCGGTACCCTGGCATCTATACTCAGATCCATTACATAGCTTCTTAGTAAAATCCATATACTCACACCTTGCAGCTTTTCAGGCTGCAAGTTGTCCTCAGTAAATCTTTTCTACTGAGCTGTGGAAGATTAATATTTTGAATTCTCAAATTAAAAAAAAAAAAAGAATTATGAGCTTTACTTCACCTTGGCCAAATTGTTCTCTACTATATAGTTCTGAAATGTTTTCTCCATCTACTCATACAATCATATCTAGTCCTAAGAAGGGTTTTCAGAGGAGAAGGACACACAGTAATCTTAAATTGTAATTTAGAAGATTTTGCCCTTTTCATTAGAGTTTTAAACTGTAGTCAGAAGCTTTCTAGGACCTAAACCACAAAAAAATACAGCTAAGTGCATTTTGGCCCTTTTTGTGGCAACATACACAATATATAATGAGGCCTTGTAAGAAGAATGATAGTGAACGGAAACACCACATAATTTCCCAGAACTCAAGGTGATTTCTCTGCTTGTAGCTAAGTCCTTTTAATTAATTTCATGTACAGAAAAACAAACAAAAAAAATCACCAAAAAATCCCAAACCAAAAAAACCCCAGTTTATACATAATCTTTCCCCAAATACCTGCAACTATTGCTAGTCTCTAGTCTTCTGTTGAATCTCAAAGCTGAACAATCCAGTGGGAAAAGTTCTGCAGAAAACCTGGAAACAAATCATGTAATAGTTAAAGTTCTAATTTAATTGTCTCTTTGTCGTACAGCTTCTCACTTTAGCTGACACTTTTCAAGATAGTTATGAAGTTTTGCTGGTACATATTCTTCCTTAAAAATATTAGAGAGATGATGGCTCATTCTAGTAGTTTCTATTTTGCATAATTTTCATAAAACAATGAAAATAAGGACTGTGCTATTCTAGCATTTGCAAAAATAACTACAGCAACAAAAATCCTTTGAGATCTTCACAAAAATAGGTATAAAATTAAAAGAGATTACTGGTCATCTTTTAGCAGGGTCATGAATTAGTTCTTCTTCTGACATTGCTGTGTAATATATTATTTTAAAAGTTACTATTATGGGACTCATAAACAATCCCTTGGGAAAGCAGGTTTCGTTTTTTCAATAGACAAGACTACATGCAGTAAAATGTATTTTCTAAAAGACAACTCCTAGGAAAAATAACAGCTAAATGCTCTTCCTTCTCCATTCATAGAAATACAGAAAAAATGTAATACAGAAAAAAGAAAAAATACAGCTAAACTCCCTGTATATCCATCTGTTTTGTATTTCCAAACTGGACATTTCATTATATCCAGAACACTTTTACTGTTTTTAGCACAGGTAAGTGGAAACATTTCATCACAGTACACCTTTGTTATCTTACTATGCTGTGACTGTCAGGAAACCTGCTTGTTTAAATAAAAATAAAGGAAAATAGACTTCTGAAGAGTAATCGTTCACCCAAGGTATGTCTGTACAAACAGCATTTTCTTCTAGCTATAATGCCTTTAAAAGATTTTAAAATTTTTAATACTCTAATATAAATGCAGTGCATATTCAGCTCCTAAAGAAATGTTGAAAATGTAATTGCTTTTATATAACCGCAATTGAAGATCAAAAATGTTTTAAAAGCACCACAGTACAAAGAAATTGTCGAAACACTGTAGGAGAAGAACTGAAAGAAGAAGTAAAACAAATAGCAAGTTTGGAAGGGAAAGATTAGGGCAGCATATGGCATTGTTAGTCAATAAGGTGGCAGGGTGAATAAGAAAGACTTCTCAAAGAATATTCAGAAGGAAAGGAGTATTAATTTGATCCAAGGAAACATTTATGAAGGAATACAAAAATATCTAAGTATAGCATATCTAAATAACACCAGAGTATTTGCTATAGGAAAGGTTCCTGTGAAACTGGTGGACCTTAGGGAAAAATAAAAGAGAAGGCAGTAAATATCAGTGAACTTTAGAAGAACAAGAAACCATGGGTTATATTTTGTTACTCTCCCATGTGCTTCAGAGTTCATTATTTCTCAAATAGACCAATTCATTAAATTGGTATACAGCATCAGATCCAGCCTTCTGTATAGAGGGAAGTAATTTATTTAAAAACAATTAAAGACTAGATTGATATATTAGGTTATAGGAAAAATAATTAGATGTTTTGAAGTGTTGACATTTTAACATTTTGAAATAAAAAATAAATACTACTGTTGGTTTTTACTTCATATCTTCCTGAAATATGTTAAAAATATAGAATATTCTAATGATTTTTCACCAACATTCATAAAATATTATCAAAATTACTAGGCACCTTATAAGTCTACCTTTCATTCATTTTTCTGTAATGGTTCAGGTACATCTGAAAATAAAATGAGTAAGTTTATGGCTTTTAGATAAATTCAAAATTAAAATCACATTGAGTTTTCCAAGTTTTCATAAATCATAGAATTCAACAAGTAATGACTCGTTATAGCTTTACTATAATAAACAATTTCCTTATTTGTGAAATGTTAGAGTAACCTTGACAACAATCTATCTGTCAGAGGCAACAGGGTAGGGCCATGTAGGTCTGCTTTGTCCTCTGTTTCCATGTTAAATAAGGGTAGAGAGGCATTTAGTCTTCCAATATCTACAAAACAGTGAGAGATTAGACACCTAGCCTTACTAAGTCTAAAATACAGCTTTACTGAATTTTAATGTCTAGGATAAAATAGCATACATATTTTAATTTAGGAGTGATTAGTTTTCTGTGTTACTCCTACATAAATTGAAACCATTTTACATGTAATCAAAATGATTTCTATTGATACTCTTCCACAGGTTATTACTGTAAACAAATCATATACCTACTGAGGTCCATGTCACAGGCAGAAAACGAGAACTTTATCCAGCTCCTGAAAGTCTAGCCGAACTTGTTGACCACACTGAGAAAAACCTACTACGTTCTTTGGCAGTATTTCTAGCAGAAGCCCACAGAACTGTAAAATATTTAATACAAATAAAAATCTGCTCTAGTTATATCATGAATTGTAATGCTGACTCAAACTGCAAAGTCATGGATGGGCATCTTTTCATAAAGTACCCTTAATAAATTATCAGTGAATTCACCTGAATATTAAATAAATAAATATCCCCACATTTCTTTGATCAACACTGTTGATGCCAAGTTAACATCTGAAGTGACTGAATTTTGATATAGAAGAGAGTTTCATGTACTGATTTATCTTCATTTTTCTGTTTACATAAACCAAGTTTAATGGTATTTGTTTATAATT
>VZZY01001008.1:21976-32318 GCA_013400335.1 Eurystomus gularis | reverse complement strand
GGGGGGTATTAATATTTGAGGATTTATTAACCCTTTTATCTTTGCTAGAGAATAGCAGGCAAGAGCAGCAGCATAGAAAGTTTTACAATTTAATAACAGGATAGTGGCTGGAGGCAGAGTCTTCACTTGTGTTGCCCAAAGGTAAGCAGGGATGAATAAGGATAATTGCCTAAGATAAGAAGGAAACACCACTTCCCAGAGGGGATCCTAACAGGTGAGGTTTGGATTGTCTCTGCTTCAGTCTTCTGAACTAATTACTTTAATCTGGTAAATAAAAATCAAAATAGTTTTTTTGTGGTAGCTTCACTGTTGGTGCAGAGAAGTTGACAAATACATCCTGCTTATGTTTTTTAAGCTCCCTAAATTGATCTGGGAAATTTCTAAGAGGTCAATCACAATAGTATTTTAAAACATTTTCAAATCAAAATTGTTAAAAAAACCCTTGAATACTGCTGAGGTTATATCTTTGTAGAATATTTATAAGTCACCTTAGAAATAAAAATATTTTCTCAATTTCACAGAGGGGTAACTAACAAAGTAAGTGTCCATGTGCTTTACTCAATATTCGCACAAAGACCAAACAGAAAAAAATTAAGATTCGTTATTGTCCTGAGCTCCATTGTAATATTTTACTTACCCAGGTAGGAGGAGGATAGGATGAAGAGAAGTCATGTGTTGCTGATATCAAGCATTGTGGGAACATTCAACTATTGACAATGTACTCCACTTCTCCAAGCTGGCAGCCAGTTTGAATGGCGCAATGTGGCAGTTCAATAGTCCCTCCTCCTTATCGTTGGTACCCATAGTAAGCGCTGGATACAGAATGAGGAGAAGGATGACAGACCTTTTACATCCTTGAGCAATAACAAACACTATACAAGGCACTACTTCAACCAGTCTGTTGAAGGTGTTATATCTGAGCAAGAATAACTAGTATCTAGTATGACATACTAGACACTGAATGACTGAGAATCAACTTGAGTTGAAATAATCACTTTAGCAAATTAAACACTGACTTAATCTGCAAGTAACTTTGCTCTGATTTGCAAGATTGTAATTGATGAAGTTAGCCCACAATTACTAGTGTTCTAATGTCAGAAAATAAAAACATTGCCGCTTGTTGTGGTGATGGAGCACTGCACACATGGATACCCTGAAGGACTCTTCCATGCCTGGAAATTGCCATAATAGCCAGTCTCTTCTAGTTACTCAGCTATTCTAAATATCCAGGAGGAACCTATCGAGTTTCAGAATTTTGCTCCTTAATTTTCTGTAATGTATTAGGTAACATGAACATCTGCAACTCTTTCAAGCTGTGAATTTCTATTTTTAGGTTAATTTTTGAGTGCCTTCCAGTAGTGCTTTAGCTCAAATTTAGATGTTTTTTAATATACATATTTCTTATTCATGTTTGCCATTTTTATTTCCACTCCCTTTAGTACTTTCATTAATAAGCAAGAAGTGTCCTTGTTACAGATCCTTGGAATGAACACAGGCTAATTTTAAAATTTATTTAGTGGATTTTAATTCCTTCGAGTTTCCCTTTGTGGAGAGATGATGGGAGAAAAATCTTGCCAAGCAATATAGACATTCACATTCATCCTTTTCAAAGCAAGAAAGGAGATATTAGGAAACTTCAGAAGAGATATTCCATGAAAAAACTATTAACTAAAAATTTGTAACTGGAAACTTACATAAGGAAATCAGTCTTTTAAAGTGTAGGAGGGTCAATAGATCTTAAATAATAAATGTCTACAACTTCAAAAGCTGCCATATGCATAAAAGATGTATGCTAATGACCTTCTTGACCTATTCAAGGTGCTTTTGATATGTCCTTTGCTTGAAGCACCACAGACTGCCTCTTTCTGGACTATTTTTAACTTTTCATTTATCAGTTTTATGTATCTTTCAACATGAATTTGTAAATAGGGTACTTAGATGCACTGAAATAATTTCTACCCTCCTCTTATTATTCCAGCTTCCCACATAAGGCTCATTATTTAAATATTATCAGCATCAAATTGTGTTTACAGTAGTCTTTAGAAGTTCAGTTCTTTCTTGAGAGGCATATCCTCTTCCTTTCATCTTCATACTTTTCTACTCTTCATTCTGAATCCCTCCCAGTTTGATAGACATCATCTAGGTATAAGTAAGATTGCCTCTTTGCTATCACACTACTTGCTGAAAGAGCTACTTTTTGTGCCTCTATAATGCTTTTTAAAATGGAAACAGGTTGTTGTGTTCACAGTGCATTAACCTGAGGGATCTGGATTTTCCATCTTATGGTAAGTCTGGTCGGTGTAGTCCTATAGAGTTAAACTTCTATTGTCAGAACTCTCAGGGTCATTGAAGCAAATATACCCACTACATCAAGCTCAGAGGATAGGGAAGGACATGCAGTTTAAACAGAATTCAAGCCTTGTTTTGCCTTCTGCACTTGCCCTTTCTCAAACATTTTCACATTTCTCTTTGTCAGATATTTATTTTTAGTTTTGAGGGCTCAACCAGAAATCCTTTTATTTTCCCAGAACTGAAGCTAAAGTTCTCCCCCTCTAATCTCAATGGAGTACTATTTCTTGCTAATTACAATGCAGCTTCTATTAACTATATATTGCATTAGGCTAGTCACAGTAAATGAGTATCTTATGCTCAGCATTGCTTAGGCAGATTTCAAAAAAATGAACACTAGGATTTAATTCAAGGAAACCGTTACTTTTAGAATACTTGAGCAAAATTTTGTATTCTGTAAGAATGGCAAAATACCTTGGATAATAATTTCATTGTAAATAATACCATGTCCATTCAATCTCACTGTTTAGACCAACATGAGGTGACTGAATAATCAGGACCTGGAAGCTATCCAGAACTGTAAGTGATATATACCTGTTTTCACCTGGGGAAAGTGCTATTGTTTCTCATAGCTATTTTCTTGACAGAAATGAAAGTGAACATTGTTGCAGTACGAAATAAGTGTCTTCATCATTCAGGATACATCAATATACCATGCCATTGAAATAATAACAGACAGTTTAGTCTTTCAACAGCTTTACTCAAGTGCCTTCTCATGAAAGTTTCCTTAGTCCACTCACTTTGTATGCCATCCCTCCTATGACTGACTGTGTCAAAACAAATCAGTATTTTATTACCTATTAGCTTTTCATTCTGTGTTCAATGTATGATAATTTACACATCTGTGTTTTATGCTGATCTTTAGAGGAGCAACTAGCATTCCAATTTCAGATTATTATATTTTTTCTCAATGTTCTTGTGGCTAATTATTCAGGACTCTCAGCAGGACCAAAGTAAGCTTTCTAGTATCAACTTTGTCTCTTTACAACTTCCCACAATATTTTATTAATGTTATTATAAAAAATATATTAAATATTAAGTGATTTATCAAATTACATTAAGCAGATGAAAGCAAATATTTAGGATTCAGTGTTAAGAATCAGATTTACATGTCAGTTTTCATAAATGAATGAATCTACATAAAGTTTCCAATTTTATGTGACCACATATCGCATGCAACTTGTTATTCACCTGAATCCATTGTTCAGTTATGCAATTTTGATACCTTTAAAATCATAAAAGGAGACAAGAATTACTATTTAAGCTGTTAGTGTGGTTTTTTTTGTTGTATGGAAAAAACTATTTAAATCAAAAACTCTATTTGATAAAGAAGTCAGCATCATGAACAAATGTATTTATCATCTTGTCCACGTAGAGCTAGATTGTTAGGATTTACAGAAGGGGTCTCTGGCTGCTTATTGTACAAGTGTTTTTTAACTAGTAATTTATTTTACTCATTTGGATGCTTATCAGCTGCAGAACTTCAGTTTTGTAACATAAAGTTTTATTTCTATCATAACTACATTTTTTTCTTCCCTTTCCTTTTCATGCAGACTTGCGTCTGGTACTGAATTGCTATGTGGTGCCAGCTACGGAATCATAGACTTGTTGAAGAGTTTGGATTGGAAGAGTCCTTTAAAGATCATCTATTCCAATGCCCCTGCAGTGAGCAGGGACATCTTTAACTAGACCAGATTGCTCAGAGGCCTGTCCAGCCGAACCTTCAAAGTTTCCAAGGATGGGGCATCTACCACCTCTCTGGGCAACCTGTTTCAATGTTTCACTACTCTCACTGTAAAATATTTCTTTCTTATACTTAGTTTAAATCTCCCCTCTTTTAGTTTAAAACCATTACTCCTTGTCCTATCACAGCAAGCCCTACTAAAATGTGTATATTTATCTTTCTTATAGGGCCCCTTTAAACATTGAAAGAATGCAATAAAGTCTTCCCAGAGCCTTGCACTCATAGACTGCTTCAACTTCTTCCCTATAATTCCATTAATCTCTGTATTTTTTAACAATTTTTTACTGATCCTGGTATCTCCCTTCCACAACAGTCCAACCCTTTCCAGTCCTGCTTCATGAAGTCCAGCTCCATGCCCTGCATGAGTGGCTTTCTGTGCCACTCTTTACTAGTGCTGCAATATTTTTTGGTTGTCTGTCATGCTCAGTATTTCATTGTTTACTTTATTACTTCCCACTATGGCTGCATGATTCTGAACATTAATATATGTTATTGGGTATTGCTGTGATTTTATTTTCCTCTACTTTTCCTCTACTCATTATAATAAGTGCTATTATGATGTATTCAAGAGTATGTCAAAAGTGATCAAGCAGTCATCAAGACATTTAGCTAAAGAATATAAGGGAAACATTCAGGGTTTATAGTATTTTGTGCCATTCAATAGGGTGTTAGGTCCTCCTCTGTCATAGGCTCAGTGAACCCTATCATGAATATGAGGAACCAGGGAATGAAAGAAGCAGATAGAAGAGCCACTAGTATTTGGATAAAATTTGAATGATCAATTCTTTAATAGTCCAAGACGAATGCTGTAGTCTTTACTTGACCAAGGTTCCTTTTGTTTCAGGTTCCTTTCTGGCTTTCCTTCAGGTGACTACTCTGAAATACTACAAGTAGAGAGATGCCACACCACACTTACAAAGTCCCCAGTCTAGACTAGACTTCTAGAAGAATATGCAGAAAAAATACCTTTTTTTTTTCCCCTATTCCTATAGTCTTTCCTGGGCATCTGCTTGTGTTCACCACAGGAGATAGAAAATTGGCATAGAGCTACCCTTGGTCTAACCCAGTACAGTCTCTTTTGTGCTCCTGTATTTGCTTTCTCACAGCCTCCAAAAAAATGCTGGAAAACAGAACAATGCATTTTCTATGTCCCTTCTTCAAGCAAAAACAATATTTGAAGGAGGAATTTCAAAACTTCTTACAGTTCAAGGCTGAATAGACAAAACTGTAAAAGAGTAACTTGACAGAATCTACAAATAGACTGAGTTTTCAGACACTGAAGGAACTATGGAATTCCTGACACTAACAGAATTAGATTTGTATCTTTTGTTTAATGACTTTGAGCTGCACCCTTGGTTTCTTGTCACGTCTGCATGTGCACACCTAAAATGATGCATGCCCCAAAACAGTACATAGTGAATAACTCAATTATATGTGTAGAGAGGGAGTCAGAAGTCCCACATAGACTTCAGAAATTCGGAGTATATGCAGAAACAAGTTTAGACACCTGGGAATTTAAGGTCTAAACAAATTCTGTACACAGTCACAATGGTAGATACCATCACCAAGAGGTTAAGTACCCTCACTGTGGACCCAAAATAGTCTTAAAACTCTCCTACACCATAGTACCACGGCACGACTACAAAGATTTGGAGCTTGTCCACAAATTTATATCAGAACACCGCAGATTAATTTCAAGAAATGCAATCTTTTGCATAAATCAAAAATTATAATTCTAAGACAGCACGGGAATATGTGAATGTGATTTCGCTGGGCTTGCCTTTCCACTAGTCTTGCTTGTCCATGTTGTAACGGCATGGTGTTGAGCATCATGAAGTATAAAGAGGGGAAGATACAGTACAGTTGCTTTGCAGTAGACATTTAGGGTGCTTTAGGTGATTGGTCCTTGACTAAGAAGTTTATAGTCCATAAGCAGGAAAGTAAAATTCAAGGAAAAAGAAAAGGAATTTTATGTAACTATACTCGGTTCAAGTTTTGTCTGTACATAAGGACTTGTCAACACACAAATATTATAATCCTAAAAACAGAGTTAAAACAAAGAAGCTGTCTCTATCATTGTCACTCTCAGAACCATGTCTTTTTCTGATATATGTATGCAATAGGTATAACTGCTGTATTTATATAACTGTATCCAAGTAAAGGCCATTAGCAGCATATCAGCCTTTGTAAAATCATCAGACCTATGCCCAGTTTAGATCCATAAACTCAGCAGCACAGGAGATATGAAGATCTAAGAAAGATTTAAATACAGAGGAAAAATAGCTATTTAGCAACAAGAAATAAACATTTTATTGAAAGAAATCTTTCATTCCATAGAAACAGTGACCAAGTTCTGGATCAGATCCACGTTAGCATTTTTCTTCACTTTCCCACAATGGCAACAGGAGAGTTCTCAGACTAATTTATTTAGTCTCTTGCATTTTTTTTTTTACTTTTTAAATTCAAAATGACTTAAATCTTCAGCAGAATACCCACAACTTTTCTCACTTTTACCCTTTTGACTCTCTCCCCCATCTCACTGGTAGTGAGTGAACAAGCAGCTGTGTGGGGCTTAGTTGCCAGCTGGAGATAAACCATGACAAGGCACAAATCTGTAGCCTGATCCAGGCTGTTTTTGTGAAGCATTCTGGGCAAGTCACAGAAAAAGGACTGGAAACAGAAAGAGGCAATGGGAAACAGATTCAGTAAACAAAACTGTTCCGGTTACAGAAGATCCAAGCACCTCTGAACTGCAGTAATCTTCAAATCTATGAGTAGCAGAGATATTAACCTTTCCTGCCTAAAATGCTCTGGAGGCAATTCAGAGTAGAACTCATTTTAAAAGAAAGAAATGGTTCTCACCACCAGTGAATCTCTATTTTAAAAAGAGCTTGTAAACAAAATGTAGTTTACATTTGACTACAAACATTATTAAAAGCCCTGGCTGGGTTTTATTCTGTAACACTGACCCATTCCAGACTGTGAGTCAAAACAGAAGCTGGATTTCCTAATTTTAGAATTGGACGACTCAGGATTGAGAGTACACAAAAAGAATTTAAGGATAAAAGCCATTATGATACAGTGCCAATTTTTTCTAAACCAAACTTTATAACACAAGAAAATGTAGATGCATTTCTGTTGCTTCCTAGAGTCACCTTTCCTGACTTAACTAGTAACAGTGGTAAGGACTAGAATGGGTGTATAGGAGACAGTTAGGTAGAGGCATATATCTGCATCCTCTCTCTGATAGGAGACAGGAGTGGGTGCTTTAGAAAGAAATAAAATTTGCAGAACAACCCTTATAGTGGAAATCCCTTGAAAGTTTTTTTAAAATCTTCAGACTGATCTCCTGAGCTACGGTCACACCATTGGACTTAATAACCTTAAGAAATTGTTTTGAATTTGGCCATATTTTTTAACCTGTTCACATTTTTATGTTTACAGGGTCCCTTGGCAATGAATTTAATGGTTTTATTCTGTTCTCCATTAAAACATACTTAATCTTTTTACCCTAGTCAGAGACTAATATTCCCTAGGTCATGCATCGTGATAAAGACTGGAGAAAATTAACTTTTTTTAGGTCACTCATATGGCAAACCCAGCTTCAGTTTCCTCTTCCAAATAATGTTGAGCACATAGGTAAGAAGCTTCTCACTCTTCATAGGGGGTCCCTCTCAGTCAGTCTCCAAACTTCAGATCCCCACTGTGGGTGATGACTGGGCCAAATAACCAAGCAATAGAAAAGACCCATCTATGCAAGCAGGGATGTACCAGCAGCTAATTTAACTAGAGCAAGCTGCAAAAAAACCAACCAACCAACAAACAAACAAAACACCTACCAAAAAAAAAATTAACAAAAAAATCCACAGCAAATTCCTGAACTGGTTCTGAGAGATGCCCCTAAGCCCTTCAGCAAGCTCCTCTCCCTGACACTTCTCTCTTAAGGACATTTTTCCTCTTGGGTTGCTTATTCATGAACCCAGAATTGTACTCACAGCTCTGCAGTCGCACCCTCAGAGCCAGTTGATATTTATCAATAGAAGAAATAATTTTTAGGCGAAGAAAAGTCACTGCAAACTTCTACTTGGCTAACAAAAGAATGAACAGATTCTTGGTGTCTGGGTTGTGACTTCATATCTAGCTATTCAGCACTTCAGTAATCATTTTGAAAGAGCAAACAAAGAGAATCACTGAACACTGAAAAAAAAATTTCATTTACCTTAAAGGTATCAAGATTATTTGCACACCAAACATTTTAATCTTACTAAAAATGAGAAATAATAAAAGAACTAGGAATGGAGGTATCTTGACCTTGAGCACAGACTAGACAGACAGATTATCTTGGAACTCCTGAATGCATTCCTTATCATAGACTTTGGAGATATTGCTCCTAGAAAGCTTGAGAGAGTACAGGCACTATGTCTTTATTCCTATTCCTTGATGTATTGTATCCAATCACTTTTTATTTCACAGCTCGTTACCAAGAAACATTAACTTGTGTAAGAATGAAACTAAATTTCGATGGAAGCTTGCTTACACCCCTCATTCCCAAATCTGTGTAAGATAAGATAATTCAGATAAAGAACTACATGCATGATTTTGTAATCTCTGTATTTTCTGGCTGGAGATTTCAAAGAAAACTGAAATAAAAAGAAACAATCAGATGCATAAAAGCAAAGGGTAGAGTCTGCTGGTCTGTTAGAGACTGGTGCTATCAGTTAGCTTTGCTTTTTAAGTAGATAGTGGTAAATGTCAACAGTTGAGTAAAAAACATTTTAACAAGATTTTAACAAGAATACTTGAGGACACGAGTACTACTACACACAAGACAGTTGTTAAATACAATTTCCACATAAGAAAAAATTCCTAAATAAGTTTGGTTTATAGATTTTACAGACTTAGTGTGCTTTGATCATCTGAATACATTATTTCAGAGCTCTCTATGATTAATGCAAACAGAATTTTAAAAGATTTTTTTTCAGTTTGTAGGCCCTATATCAGCCTGTATAATTTCTAGGATATATACAAGAGAGGAAAGATATGAAAGTATCAGATACGGTGTCAGTATCCAAGTAAATTAACACCAGGTAGAGTGTCAAGAATTTGACCACTGCTGCCAAATTTTTAGAAGACTGTCTTTAATTATTGGCATAATACCACTATAGAAGTGATGGAGTGGTCCTCACCTTTTCCAGTAGAACTAGATATAGTTACTCCTAGCCAAAAATAAAATGAGACTACCTAATACAGGACTGGAGCTCTCCTGTTCAGCTTTATTCTGTATCTGCAAAGCAAACACAACCTCTAAATAATGAGTTGAGTTTTCCTATTTTAAAATGAAAAGCCTTAGATAGTTTTGCAGTAGTACACACTCTATTATAGTATCATTCAAGGGAAATGTGAAATACTAGCTGTATTCTTTTATTGATTCAAGTGTGTTTAATGATTCTGTCAGAATTCTCTTCAGCACAATCATTATGGAAACAGATTGGACATTGACAGAGTCAGAAAGTGCACCTTCTCCTTTTAAACTGAGACAGCATGAGACAGAGCAGGTGTTATCTTATGGGTATGTATTCCTTAAATATTTAATGTGATGTGTAACGTATCGTACCAGCAATGAAGGAGATACTGGTTTTTGTGCAGAGAAGAACATGTAGAATTAAAGGAACCAGTGTGAGAATAATTTCTTTATTCTTCACAAAACAATGGCAAAAGCAGCAGCAGCTGGTGAATTGGTCCTTCCTTTATCTCCCAGTATGCTGAAATAAGGAGAGTGCAAATTTTGGTTTGAATTCTGCACACAAGCAAGAGATAGCATCCAGTGTACAAATGCAGAATCAGTAGCGGGCTTTCATACCACTATAACCCTTAGTGCCCCTTCAAAAGTACATAAAGATATGTAGACAAGCAGCTGTGCAACTTGTCTCTCTGCTCAGACTGGTCATCTCTGTCAATAATGCAAATATAACGCATCATGCAAAGAATCACCATGGGAAAGTGGAAACATTCCAGGGTTAAGCACCTTCTCTTCAAAAAAGGCCTCAAGTTAAAATGTTGCGTTTGACATCAATTTTCTGTAGGACTTCAGGCTATTCACTTACTTCCTCTGCTCTGACTGTAATATCTGTAAAAGAAGAGAGAATACTGACTCACCTACCTCAAAGGCAAACTAAATTATATTAATTAGTTTGTGCTTGTATAAAGCTTTGAAAATGTCAAGGCTATATAACTATTGTTAAATAAATG
>VZZY01001008.1:0-21961 GCA_013400335.1 Eurystomus gularis | reverse complement strand
AATGGCATAGAGACAAATTGGACAAGTACAGAGCAGGACTGCAAGGGGTTTATCTTTGTATCTTAGTAATTGTCTTTAACAGTATCTAGAAAAGATTTCTTATAATAGATATAGGAAGTCAGAAGAAGAGTATAGAGCTGTTTCACAGAAGTATTTCTTCAGTGAATGTAAAAGCAAATGAGAGAGCAACCACAAACTGTAATACGTCTGAGATTTTTAGATTCAACAGGGCAATATGTTAGTGCTCTATCTCATTTGGTTTGTCTTGTATGGAAATAATACACAAATACTGCAGTATAATACATATGGAAAGGTCCTGTCCACTTGAATAGGGATAAAAAAAGATTAAAAATATTCCTTCTTTGAAGACTAGGGCCACAGGGCTGAAAGTTGTTCATCTGCTTCCATGCTACTTCCGTATACCCTGCAGAATGTCACCATTATAAGCCCTGAATTTCTCAGGGAAAACTGCAGAAATCAATGTCCCATTAAGATAGTTTGAAAAAGTGATGTATTTTTTTCAGAGCAGGGAAACTACTTAGAATCAGTGTCAAAAGATCCAGCTTTCCTCCCCTCTGCCACCCCAAGTAGTGCACAAAATACCCTAATCTTCCTCATTGTCTCTTGCAAAAATTCTCATAAGTTTCCCATTTAGTTTACTACCAGCAGTCATGCTGTCGTATTTTTCACTTCCCACTATCCATATATACAGGAATCAGATTATTTAAATTTGCTGGCACAGAATTATTAGTCATTTTAAAACCATTCTTCCCTGCCAGTGGCAATTGTCCATTTCTTAATATTCTCATACTTAAAAATACAAAAACCATTTTGTGGGGGCTTTCAAATAACTTCATCCTGCATCAGTAGGATGATACAAACCAGCTGCAGACAAATGGATATTACTGTTACTGTGTTTATCTGTTTTTAAAAGTGTAAGCACATTTTCCCAAGACTAAACATTACCATGCTAATTTACAATGCTACATAGATTTTTAAAATAAATACAGGAAAGGTAAAACTGACTTCAGAAACAGGATACTGTAAAAGTTACATTTAGAGTGCTAGTAGTGGGATTTTATTTGAGGAAGAGAATGAAAGAATTGTGAAAGAATACAAGTTCTTCAAAAATAAAAATCAAACAGTACTTTTCCCTTTACACTTGCCAGTTGTGTGGAACTATGATCTCTATACCAGTATGATGAATTACGAGCTGAATTACGTGGGAGAGTGACTTCAGAGAGGCACCATCTCCTTCATATAAGCCAGACAAATGTTTTGCTTTAAAGAGTTATCTATTCATAAACACACCCCTACACACAAATAAAGCTAGTCTTTAGATTTACAGTGTAAGCAGACAATTCCACTTCATTCATTAGATTCATCTGAGAGGGAACTTACAAGAAGAGAAATTTATTTTTTCTAAACATTAAATCTACCATTCATTATAAACTTACATGGCCTTTGCAGACCGATATTCAAGTTCTCCATATCTATGGGTTTTCAAAGTTAAATCCTCACCAAGGACAAAAATCAACAGTAACACATCTAAGTCTAGCAGGAGATCTGAATGACAGCATGGAAGAAGTGCTGAAGTAATAACTCCGCAGAGCAGAGCATCACATACTCTCAAAAATGCTCCAGATTTCACACAGCCATCACTCTAAACACTACACCCACTGACACTCACACCATGATTATCATCTCAGGTTATATTCCTCCTGAGCATCCTGAATATTTGATTTATTTGCACTATTAATTTATCCACCCATATGTGATCTTTTAGCTATTTAATTGATTGCCTTTAATTGATCTAGCCATCTGTGATATCTTAGTCATTTAATTGATTGTTTTTATTGATCTAAACATCTTGCAGCTTTGTCACCACCTAGCTGGATCAAAAGTGACTGGCTGCTGTCATTTATACTCCTTAATTCTTAGTATGCATCTATACACCTTCACCTGTCTTCTGAGGGAAAAGGCACAGAGGAGGAACTAAAACCCCTCAATTTTCATCTTGCTCTGACCTATCATAGCCAAGTGCTGGTTGGCACACACTCCACTGATTTCAGTGCCACTTTTCCTAGCTAGTTGGGCATCAGAGCACTCATTCTCTTCCTGGAACACAGGCTTTATTCAAACAAAACATGAACAACAGAAAAAAAATTAAAAATAATTATGCATAACAATAAGATTTGCAGCAAACCAACAGGGTTACAAATCTTGTATTTATCCGGATCTGCAATGCAAGTGAATTCCATATCAGCAGATCTTTGTTATTATGAACTTTCATCTCAGCAGTCAAGTAGTACTGGAAAGCACAGTGTCGTTACTGATTTTAGCCCTCACACAACAGAGGCACCACTACCAATAGGGAGTGTGATAATGGTATTCTGAATCATGAATAGCGTAAAGGGTATCCGTTTCACTTAATAAGCCTTTTGGTACAGAAATAAAGGCATAGAAGATTATACTTGATATAGCAAATGATATGTAAAAGTGTAATTTTATGTAAAATTATGTAAAATATGTGTAAATTATGTGAGAATCTTATTCTTAATCTATAAAAATTGACAGCTCTGGTGAAGGAAGACAAGGAATTTGTAGGACTTAGAAAAGGACTTGATTTCATTCACATGAAAGTATTTGATGTACTTTACACAGTATCCTGGATTTCTCTGTATATTATCCAATTAGGGCGGTTCCTAATCCAGCATTTAGTAAAGTAATAGAGAAGAGAATGAATTAGGTATTAGCAATCTTTCCCTTGCTCTTCTCAGTGCTTGAAACCCCAGATTAGAAGGACCTCCATGTAAACATGAGAGAGCAATATGGAAAAGAGACAAATGGAAATGTGTTCACAGAGATGGAGAGTAATTCCCAAGGAGGAAAGGAAGAACACAGGAAGGAAGGGAAAGAAATGGGTGCAGACGTAAAGCTAAGGTGAAGCAGTAAAAACTGAGTGGAGAACTCAAAAGCAAGGAAAATTGGAGAGATAAATAATAGAAATTTTCTAGTGAAAGTAGAAAAGACAGAGCAGAACAACACATGTAAGTATTAGTATCTTGCATCTGACTCTTGATTCCAAGCTCTGTAGCACAACTCTGACACTGACCAGCATTGAAAACCTCACTTGCAGGAGGAAAGCCAGATAAGAGAAAAAAGAAAGTTGTTAGCTTCCAAAACACTAACTTTGCCTGCAAACTCTTTATCTCAGGTAAGAGTTTTCTCTGTTTTCACATTTGTCCTCTTCATATGTGATTACTGTCCTGGCCTTGCAAGTATCCTGCATTCCACAGAATAACCATATATTGCTTGACAAAATAATCCTTCCTCTAGCTCCTCAATTTTGTGTATATGTTGTATTTTCCAACTAGAAAATCTGCAACTAGAACTTTCTAATCTACCTGTTTCAGAACATTTGGTTTTCCTATTTTTCTCTCTGTATTTCTTTTTCTCTTTGTTCTTAGGGGACACACAGCTAGATAGAAATATGTTTCTCTTGACCACACAAACATACCACCACCAAAAGTGTTCAAAGCATAAAGTGTGCTTTCTGAGATTGCTCTAACAAGTGCATAACAATACATGTATGTAAGAACATTAGAAAAAAAATAATTAGAAATGAGAATAAGATCAAAAAAAACTCTAAGAAAATTAGATACTTCATACTACAGTCTTCTCTGTAAAGAGATAGGAGAAAGGTACCTGATCAATGTTTGATGCTAGTCCTGTCTTATATTTCGACACCAAAAAATAATAAAATTCAATACAGTGGTGGGCAGAGGTAAGAGCCAACAAAGAAAAAAAATAATCAATTCCATAGATAAAACAGATATCTATCTACACTCTCCCTCTTGGGTACGGGCATAATAAACTGCACGAGCTGTATGATATATCTGCTTCAGTGTATTTCATCCTTTAAAATAACAAGCTCTGTTACAACTCCTTCCTGTCCTAGCAGTTCTGTTCTGCATGGGACTCCATTTATGTCTTGGCTGTCAAATGTCATGGGACATTGCTGCACAGACAGATGCAGGATATTCAGGATAATGATGGCAGATTAGACAATTTGTCCAGCTCTACTCAAGAGGCTTATTTTTGTTTCTTTTCTAAAAGCATGAAGCAAACCAGCCAGTTTCTTCACAAGTTCACTGCAGGTAAACCTCCCTGCAAGCACCTGGTTGGCATAGCTGCCTTGAAAATTCCCCATGCTACTGGTGGTATAGCTTCTTTACCACATGTCCTGCACTGTAGTACTTCATGAGGTCTACTCTTGCCAAAGGTATACTGAGCCATTGAACAACAAACTGCTCCTCAGGTGCCTAGTGTGCAGGAGCCCACAGTGCTTCAAGACTCATCTGCACATTCAAGCTTGGCCATGATGGGCCTGCCACTAAGGCTTACTTGGTGGGGGTCTTCAAGGATATCAGCCTCTGCACCATCACTATATAGAAAGTGACCATTATGACCACAAAATATCTGTCTCATTTGCCTTATCCAAGAGAAAAAGATTTCAAAAATCTATGGTGGAGTTTTCTAACAACTGGAAAAGTACACTACAGATATAGTCATACTGGTATGTCCTAAGCACACATATGGGACCAAGTCCTTTCCCTCCAGCAGGCCCTGAATCTTGTCTCAGGGTTACCTGGGCTTAGGCTTGATGTACATTTGGCAGTTCTGAATTTGGATGTGAATACAAACTGATACTCACACTCAAGGGACAACAGCTTATTATAGCCACTGATGTTGACAGTTCACTGATGATGCAACACATACTATACAGCAGTTCTGGAGGTAACTCCTAGTCAAGGCAAAACATATTTTCCTCTATTAATGATTTGTTAATAAATAATTCCATTACCTCTCTCCTGGCAATGTTCACAGAAAAAAAACCCTGCCAAACTCACAAATATTTATATTTTGCCGTCTTTCTTGGTTGCATCACTTTCCCTCAGGCAGAAACAAAATAATTGCTTGAAACATAGCCATTTATTTACCTCTATTTCACACAGCTTTAGCTGCTCAGTTTTCTCACTCATAACCTGTCCTCTGCCTCTCACTTTCTAGATTTCACATCCATTTTAACCACCACGAAATGTTATTTGGTGGTGAATCAGAGCTCATTATTTTAATTATAAATAGTTGGGTTAATGAACATTGGAGAAAAGCAGGGAAGATGTTTAATACAGTCACACTGCTACCAGTCTAGCAATAGCTAGTCTGTGCTACAGAAGAAGTTACCTTTGATGGAAAGCTTTTGAAGAGGCCAGTAACTCCTCCAATTAGAGGTCAAGGCTTTCAAGGAAGAATGATCTTGGAGGCAGAGAGCAAAGTAAACCTCTCTGTGGACTTAACCAACCCTCTGCATTCTGCCTTTTGTCTTCAGGGACAATTTATCAGAGTCATATAAAAGTCTTCTGTTTTTTCCTTCAGGGAGAAGATCAAGTTTAGTGATAACTAAACCCTCAACGAAGCTGTAACTTGTCTTTGCTACAAATGAAATAGCGATTCTGTCCTTCATTCTTATTCAGCAGATTTATCTGCTGAACTCAAATCCATGTCTCCCAGAAGCAATTTTTTTCATTTATGTGATCAGTCAAATTTCTTGACGAGACTTACATTTCTATAAGGAAACACAATGATGTATTTAAATACGTTTGAGTAAAAATATCTAAACTTGGCTTTTCTTATAATACTCCAGTTTCCAAAGCTATTGCCTAGAAACTGAATGTCAGCTCAGAGATTAATGATGCATAAATTGCAAAATAAAAATAATAATTCCTTAGAATTCCTCTTTAGAGACATATGATTTAAATTCACCAGCCACCTCAAGCAGAAATTGGATTTCTATTCTCTTTTACTTTACTCCCAGTTATTCATAACATACATATCCCAGGAAGGTCTGCTATACATCTTTGCTCTTTTCTTCTCCCTCTCCTCTTCTCTACCTGAGTTGTGGCTTAGGCTGTCAAGCTCTTAAAGCCACATAGTTTATTAGTCTGTATTTCAAGTAAAACAGTTTCTTCTCTTTCCTGCCCCTTAGCCTCTAGAAGACCAAAGCAGAAGTTAATATTACTTTAAAGAAGGCAAATTGTTTACATGTGAAACCAGGTAGTGGAAATGTTACAGTGGAAGCCTTGGACTGATTAGATTGTTTCAAAGCTTTTGTGTGACTTTGAGTGATTGAATTTGCCCATGGCACTCCTAGTGGTAATGACACTGTGATTATTTAAGCAGCAAGTAACTTAAGGATAGACTGAGCATGTTAACTTCGTATTTCCTCGCTTTCATAATCTTGCATTTCCCACAGTTTGTTTTCAATAATACTGCAATATGGATTGTGTGGCATTTACTGTAGCTGTCATTTGCTTACTTCTAATGTTTGAATTTTGGGTATGTCATAGGCATGCCACTAAAATGGTTCTGGTACCCTTTAGAGTGGAAAGGCCTCTACACCTCCCCTTCCCAGAAGAAATTATCAGGCAGAAAACAGCCATGGCTACTTGTGAGGAAACAGGATAAGGAGAAATCTCAGGGTCTCTGGATTAACAGTTGAAAAGTCTAGAGGACTTCTCACAGCTTTACAATATGGTGTCTTGTCATTTTACAATGTCACACAAGTCATCCTCAGTAGCAGAGTATTTCCACTCTTCAGACAGCACCTCCTGCACTTCCATATGGCACGTTCTTTGCTCCTTCTGGGGAATCTAACAGGTGGACAGAAGGGCAGGAACCCGTTTCCTCCTTTCCTTTGGAGGAACTACCCTACAGCACAGTGCATTTGTTTGCTTTCATCCTGTATTCTTTCCTTTTGCCTGTAAGCTCTTATTTCCTTAGTCATCCCTGTTCCCTCACGTCATTAAGAGACAGTAACATTATATTTCTATGATACTATGCTGGTTTTATCTCTATTTGTAGAGCTCCTTTTATAACTGTCTTCACTTGCAACCCACACACAGACATTTCCTCTCCTGTATTCGGCATGGTGCAAATAATAATTTCCTGTCACACATTTTCTATTCAAATGTAATTATTTTTTGAGTTTTGAAAAAAGCGTATATATCCCTTCATTTTTTTTTTTAAAACCTAAAAGGGTAAAGTTATTTTTAAATATGCCTGAAAAATACGTTATGATGGAGACTGAGGACAGTTGATGTGAATTTTTCCATCACTGAAGAAGAGCATAAGAAATGAATCTTTTAGAGTCTTCTATTCCCCTTGGTTTCAGAGGGAGACATAAGCACTTGCAACACCCCTACAAACAAGACACTAGTTTTTATTTTGGTTTTCTGTTTTGTATTTTATCAAGCATTACAGCAGTTTATGGCAATTTAACTGGATAGAAGATATGCTATCACACTATGAGGACATATAAAGGTCAAAGCAATTTAATATCAGAGGCTACAGAGACAAGTTGTTAAAGGGCCATGGGACATGAACTGCATTGCAGGAAGAGTATGTTCTAAGGAGTATTAGAGTTTGTTAAGGAATTTGGCTAACATTGATATTCTTCAAATTCAAATTTAAATTTACATTACTGGTTCAGCAGCTCTCTGGCTACAAATCATAAGCACAAAACAAATACTAAATTGCTAACAAGGATACTTCGGGATTTAGATTACTCTTTGAAATAACAAAACACTAAAGTGTAAAAATTCTGACAATACTCAGAGTCTTAGGGAACTATTAAGAAAAAGGATAAGATACAAAACCATTAAATGATGGTTAGAGAAGACAAAGATCTTTTGATGGGTAAATGTCCCTTCCTGACTTCTTACTAACCCTATAAAACAAATGACCATATCTTACCCAGGCTACATACATCGCTAACAGCAAAAAAAGGTAACATAAAATCTGTAGTGATTTTTCAGTAGAAGGTGTTTACTTTTTAATATATTGTCTACTTTTAATGCTCTTTTTGTTTTATCCTGGAACTGAGTGTTCCAGAGGTAGGTGTGTAATACTTGATATTACAAATCTCGTAAAACCATGCTAGTAACTGCAACAGTCCAGTCTTTTACTCTCCTGTCTCAAAGTTGCAGAAGATCCAAAAAGGGCTCTGTTTCTTCTCCATATGTATGGGAGATAGGTATCAAAGCAGTATGAATCTTATAATACTAAAGCATCTTTTAGAGATGTGGAAAAAATATTATGATTATTAAAGTGAAACTTACAAAAACACACAAATTTGGAAGTTTGTGTGTTAATAAGAAAGGAGATGGCAACTCAATGTTTCAGTGGTAAAGCACTTTCTTAGTGACTTAACTAAGTCACTAAATCTTAGTGACTTAACTGTTTTGTAGGATATATTCAGTAGATACAATTCCAGAATTACAATTCTTTTTTTTACATCAACAGCAACTGACTATATGACATTAGCTTTAATTATAGATGCAAACATTTTCTTGATTTCAGGATTGGTTATAAAAAGCCATGAGCACTTTTAACTCCAAAGTGGAACTTATGTGTTTATTAAGATACTTATGAAACTACAGTTTCATATGCATTGATAGATGCACACGATTGACTGGTTAAACAAGTGTGGTATGCCATGGATTTTAGCTCTGAAACAGCAGGCTTTTTTTCTTAATACAAAATTGCTCCCAGGCCACAGATATGTACACAAGGTTTAATCCACAAGTTAATTAAAATGGCTGACTTCCTTCTAAGGAAAAAAAAATAAAATTGCAAAGGACAAGTCAAAGCTGCCACTACTGCTAGGACAGCGGTAATTGCACTATTGCCTTAGGTAGCTATCGTGAGTTAACATCAAGAAGCAGCTCATCCACTGCTGCTCCTTCTCCCTTTCTTCCCCTGTGTTGTGGGAGGAGATCCTCATGGGGAAAAAAGTGAAAAACCCTGTGAGATAAGGACAGTTTAATAGAACAACTCAAAGAGAAGAAACAACAGCAGTAAGAACAATACCAATGAAATGATATGTAAAGTGAGTGATATAAACCACAAGAATGTACCTGAGACATGCTGTTCCTGCTCCAGCCATACACTAAAGCCACCCACTGAAAACAGGTAGTGCTTCCTTGGGCCAGCCCTCCCCTTATATAGCAGCCATGACGTCAGTATGGTAGCAACTAGCTCATTGGCTGGCTCAGTTCTTTAACCCAGTTGTGGCCTCTCCCAGCTGCAGCCACTCCCAGCTGATTGTGAACATTAACCCTATCCTGGCCAAACCAAGGACTGTTCATTTTTCTGCACATCAGGAGTACTTTAATTAAGATATTTCAAATGTATATCATCTTCATGGTCATTATTCCCAATTAGATGTTTTCAAATTAGCACATTAATCTAAAACATAGTTTCCTTAAAATAATACTAAAATTTTTCTTATTTTAAAATTACAGCAACTATTTACTTGAAAAATTTGAAAGAATCCTCTATTTTTGTTGCTGTTTAAAACAGTATTTCACTGCTAATAATATCACAAATCTATTGCCAGCAAGGTTTGAAAACCAGATCTCTTGCACAGCAGGCATTCTGCTTGTTTATGTAAAATTAGTTTTCTTGCCAATAGGAGCTACATGAAAGACTCCAGAATGATTTTGCTATCAATTAGAATTGGTGAAACATCTGGTTTCTTGCATCAACTGGGGTTTTTTGCAGCAGAATTTGGATTTTTTCAAGAACTAAAGAAGAAAATTTATAATTCAACATTAAACTAATAATAGATCATTATTCTATCCAAGTAAAAGTAAATGAGATACATTATACAAGATTTTATATCTAAAAAAAAAAAAAGGAGCTAAAAAACAACAGTGTAGCATTCTTGATAAAAACTAGTGAAAAAAGCAATTGATATGTGTAGGCTGTGGGCAAATTTAAGAAAAACAAAACCAAGCTACAAACCACAAGCTCTGCTTGTGTTAAAACTTATGCACATACTTTGTAAAGTAAAGCATACAAAATAAGTTTCTATACATTTGGTTCAAGGAGAATGTAAACTGAACAACATTGGCAGACTCACCTTCCTGGAGTACTTGAAAAATTACAGATAGCAATATTATTCACATGAGTAAACATTTAAAATATAGGTAGTCATTACACTTTTTATGTAACATCATTGTTTATTTCAGAATACAACACGGAAGACTTTAACTACATTATTGAGAAATAAATCTTTTTGTATGTAGATTTCCTGACAGTATGGTAGAAAACTGAGCAAGTTGCATATTATTCAGAAACATACTTCTTTTTTCTTTTTCTTTTTCCTTTTTATTTTTTTGTGATAAAACCAGTAATTACACAAGTACCATTATCTCCCAGTAACTGTGAAAAGGATGATAGATAATTTAGGAAGCTATTTTGGTGTTTTTTTCACTCCAGAGATGCTTCTAATCTTTCACTGTTAGCTCTGCACCTGATGAAATTGATAAGAAGCACTGTTGGGCAGGCAGGTAAGTACATGATGTATGAAAAATGAGTAAAAAACCATTAAATTTCCAAATATGTTTGTCTCATATGTGCATTTAAAAGTAAATCTACAACCATCCCCTCAGGTTGTTCTGTGACTTAATGTTACATTTAAGTCAATTCTTAAATTACAACACTAGACTTGCAAAAAATGCTTTATGTCCACAAGAGCAGGTTTTTATCTCTGCAAAATTAGGTAAAACCAGAATAATCCCAAAGAATTAACTGAATCAGAATTTAGCCCAAAGGATTTGTTACCTTTTGGAAAAGTATCTATAAGTACCTTGTCATGGCTCTTGCTTTAGAGGAGAATTTAAGGGATGTAAACAGATAAGAACAATATTCATGGAAGGGAAAACCTTCACAACTATTCCACCGTTGAATTTATGGTTTAAATTATGAATTCTGATTAATTTTGTTATGGCTGTGAAAATAACGTATAGTCTTACTTCTCATAAAACTTATCCCACTCTTTTTAACCTCTTCAGATTCAGTATTTGCAACTTAAATCTGACTGTAACATTCCACTCTATACAGTTGTGTATCAACCAGAGCTATATTTTAAGCTCAGGAATTTGGCTTTCAGTTATATTCAATAAATGATATTCCATTTTCTTTTGTGCACATGAAAGGTCAACATCCTTGAAATTAGAAGCCAGTATTAGAAGTTTTGTCCCCAAAATATCTAGTTACTTTGTTTTTTTGATTGCCATATAGCTCAGCGATAGGCCTGGCTTTCCACTCAGTGCTAATTCAGTGGTTTAACTGACTCTGAAAAAAAATAATAAATGGAGGGCTAAGCCACTGTAAATAAAAGATAGCTTTCAAAAACTTTAAAAACAAAAATATTGTAATTTCAGCAGCTTTACCAAACTTTTTTACCATCTAATTCAAATTGTTCTGAAGAAGAAGAAAAAAGTACAGCTCAAACAATGTTTTTTATGACTTCAAAACCAAACAATTGTGTTTCACATAACCAGGAAAGAAATGGTTATTCTTGTTCTATTTCATACTTTCCCCCTGAAATTTGTGCATACATTTTAGGACATGTTTCAGAGTGAAATTAAATTGCCTCAAAATCTGTCACTATTTTAGATGCCTAGGGCATCACACCTGGCTTTTGGCTTCCTCTGTTTTCTCTGTAATTCCCGTGTCCTACCTGTGATCCCTAAGCAAGTAATTCACATACTTGGCACTAGAAAACTCATCTAGGTACCTAAGTAGCTTGAAAGCAGCCTTCAGGGTTTTGGAATGCATGAAAAGATATCTGAATTGTGTTTCTTGTTTTTAGAGCACAACACTAAGATGTGCTGAGGGTTCCCATATGCACTTTTTCTGGGAACCATTCTTTCTCAGCTTGCCTCTTGTCTTAGGACAAGAGAGGGAGAACAAGGCAGCAAAAGCATCTGGATTAAGAAACCATGCATCTTTTTGCAGGTTACATCCCCAACTCAAAGTCTGCCTGTGTGAGCATGTACCAAATACCAGGAAGAAAACAGTAGATAGGGGACTGAAAAAGGTGTGTGGCCTCATGCCTAAGAGTTCAACAAGTGGAGTATGTAGCAATCAAACATTCAGTTAATATGTTTACTTACTAAATCCACAAGAAGTTTCTTATTCTGAGTTCTTCCTGGTTGCACTGAGAGTGGATGGAGAACATGCCAGAAACACAGTGCCATGAAACACAGGAACTGGAAGCACACAATGGAAGCAAAATTGCACCAAGCCTTCCTGGTAGGATCTTTGCCAGGTAGGAAATATCTGAGCCATCATGATGCTGCTTCATATCATGTTTTTGTTCGAAAAGAAAAAAACAATTCTTGGTTGGTGTGGTGGTTTAGTAAAGCTGTGGTGGTTCAGTCCCTGCCGGCAGCCGAGCCACGTGGCTGCTGCCACTGCCCCAACACTCGGACAAAGGGAGAAAGCAGGATTGCCTGAGAATGCATTTTGAGTTGAGATAAGGAGAGTTTAATACAGTGACACATAAGAAACAATCACAGTAACAACAGCAATAACAACAGTGAGAAAAGTGATGTACAAAATAAGCAATACTGTATGGATGAACAGATGGAGAGGAGTGGACACCATGGAACCCAGAACCGGCCCCAGGTCATGATGTCAGCATGGTATGGAACAGCCCAGCTGCACCAAGTCAACCCTGTCCTGGCTGAACCAGGACAGTTGGTCAAGCTCCTTAACCAGTCTTTACTAAAAATGTTGCAGACCACAGCAAGAGTAAGAAAAAATCTGGTATTAATGGCTGGTAAAACATACATAAGAACAAAGCCATGCAGAGCTCATCATAAGGAGGTGGGAGCACCAAAAGCATTAGATGAATGACTCAAGAGCTGAAAAAGGCAGGAGCTCTACTCAGTAAGGACCTCTGCTGTAAAAAATGAAAGTCCATGCTGTATCTGAATCCCATCCCCAGGATCCTAGTGAAAACACATGCACAAAGATTAATGTTTTAAAAAAGGAACCTCCTACATCTGCAGCAAACTCAGGAATACATATGTTTCATGTCTTGCTGTATACTAGATGCCCATGTAGAGAAACACAATTTAGCAGGGGTTCAGCCTCTTATCAATTCTGTACAGAGAGCAGAAAGTATCAGTCAAGATTGTCACAAACAGAAAGTATATCCATACTGACAATGCAGAGGGGAAAAAAGAAACAAATGATAGGGTCTTTGCCAGCCAATAAGGAAATTTTTCTTTTTTCTTTTTCATTCTACTTTGTTCATTTGTTTGTTTGTTTTCTGAATCATAGCTATTCTGTACAGTGGCCTGTGCAATGTACCAGCATCAATTTAAAATGCCTTCACTCCCTCCACACCCTCAGGTGCCAAGGCAATGGAACAACACTTTGAAGAGGAAATGCTACCAATGGGACATACAGGAAACTCTGGAAGAGCCCAGATGATTCTTATAGTTCCAGGAACTGAAGGGTAAAGGGTAAGGAAGGTCTGAGCTCAGAGTAGACTGAAGAACTAATTCTAAGAAACCGGGGGGTTATCACACAAAGAGCAGCTGTTGCAGGTGGAAATACTTGTAACTGAAATGGAGGCATGCTTGTTGACCTTCTATATAAAATATGAGTTCAGCTACATACACTTTAAGTGCTACGTATTTGTAAAGGCACCACCTTAATGAATCCTGCCAGCAGCTTGGAAGAGAAGAGACCAGGCTCGAGGGCGCCTTGGCCATGTTAAAACACGTTTGTTCCATTGAAATGCGCACACATCTTGCTAATTCTTTGTTTTCCTGTTGCAGATCATATTTATTAGACCACCTCAAATTTATATAGTCAAGACGCCTTTAATTATCAGGGGAAGAAGGAAAGAATGAAAGGAGAAAGAGAAAATTAAACCAACACCAAAGCCATTGCCTGATTCTAGAGTATGTAGACAGTAATAAATCTCATATGCATTTTTATGGAACAAGTCATTTGTTTGTTTTTCTTTGTTTTTCTTAATAGTGTGCACATAGAAGGCATAAAGAGAACTGAAGTTTGGGGAACTTTACTATTTAATTCAGTCTATAGGACTGCATGTATACTTTGATATTCATTGTGCTTTACATGAACTACCTCAAAGGCTTTGCCTCTCACTTTTAGTGTCAGTGTAGTAAATGTCTAGGGATTATTTTCATTTAGTCTTCCTTCTGCCTGCTGGAAATTAACAGCTATTTATTTATTTATGTATAAGTAAAGTGTCATGCAGTTGAGAAGTTGACTATGAGGCATATTTAAGAAGCTGCTTTTCAAACCAGATGCTCAGTTATTATACATAATATAATTTAATAATCATACTCTTTCAAGGCCCTATATGCATGCTCTATCTATGTGTAACATGAGTTCCAGAAACTTCTAACACTTCTACCAAACACCAGAAACTCATAAAAAATATTTAGCAGATTTTTTTTCTTCTCTCATAAAAACATATTTTTTTTTGTTTAATGCTTTATAGCAAACAGAAATTAAATCCCTGCAACACTCTTCTGTTTTTCCTTAATACTTTTTATTCTAGGTTAACTTAGGAGGGGAATGAGGCACGGGAATGAAATAATTTATATTAAAAAAAAAAAAAAGATGAAACAGGAAAAGGACTTCTCTTTCGTCTTTGTGTTTAGAGTATAAATTTTCATATTGCTGTCTTTCATGCTTTAGTCCTCTATGGGCTAAAGCAACAATGTTATTAAATGTATTACACACTGAATTTGGAGGGAATTGTTTTGAGTTTTGATACAGGGGTTTTTTGGTAGTTGTTGTCGTTGAATTGGTTATCTGATGGTATGTTCAATCACGTTGTGGACATGGAAGCTGATTTTTGATCAGTCAGCTATTATTAAAATCCCTATAGCATGAATTGACCTGTGGACAATGACTTAAGACCGCAATAAAACATCTTTGAATTTGTCCACCACCTTGAAGCCAGAACAGTGTCATTTCCAGGTGAAAATGATATTTTGCAACGTGTGTTTGCTGCACTTTGCAGTGTGTATATGCATAACCATTCAATTCAAGCTAGCCACCTTTGTCTTTAATTCATAGCATGAGGGCGTCTCACAGTAAAATCTCTTGCTAGATTAAAAAAAGCATAGCCTTATTCGGTTTGTTTTGAAAATCCAGCTATAATAAGACTAAGCAGGCATGCCATTTTGAATTTCATTAATATCATTAAAATGAAAAAAAAAAACTGGGATAAAATTACGCTAACCAAGTAACAAGCTAAAATATGTAGTGTTACATTGCAAAGCAAGCCCACCTGTCATATCTGGCAGAGGGGTCTTGGCATCCATTCTGTTTTCGTTTGCATTTCTCATCCCATCATCAATGAAGCTTACAAGAGCCACTGAAATCATAGAGTAAAAGCATTTGTAAATCTCAACTCATAGGTAAACTGCATCTGAAATCTTTACAAACTGGAAAACGTGTAAAATATTTACATACATACTTTTGTACCCAGGTGCAACTATGATAGACACCTGAGAAATTGTGTTAGTGTTTTAACATTACAATGTCAACCTGATGATAGAACTGCATTTTTAGGCAAAGGAGAAATGTCTCTGTGGTCTGAACAGTAACAGAGTCTGACCACATGTTATAAAACAAAGCTTTACTGAGGCGTTAGGAAAGATGAGCAACAATGCACCCATATGGTGCACAAGATAATAAGTAATGCAGTGATTCCAGTCTGCCATGGACACATGGTGTCCAGGTCATCTGACAGCAACAGCCAATTGTGCAAATGCCTTTTGAATGATGGTGAGAGTTGCACGGCCCTTTGGCTCCACCGGTGGTGATGTGACTGGAAAGAAGAATTCTATACATCAGTAATGTGAGTGGCATCCTTCCTATGCTGCCAGTGTCAGGCAAGGGGCAGGGTGTAGGCAGTCTGTCTATGCTGCTGATACTGGTCAAGGGAGAGGCTGTCAAGATGTCTGACTCCCAGTTCAGTATTTTCACATTTAGTAAATACAATTTTTTCAAAAGGTGAACATTGAAACCACTAAATGCATAACAAAATACTACACTTTCCCGGCACATAGTATGAACTGGTATTATCTGAAGAGTTAGAGTGGTTTCACACTATACAGAGTCCTGTGTTACAGATATGTGTAGAAACATTACAGTCTTAATCAAGAAAGGACTTCAGTCTATGTCTTGTATCGAACTGTGAGAGGCTTTCCAAACTGTGACAATTCAGGTTTGTAAAAATGTCACCTGCTTAAATGCTCTGATGAACAGGGTTCTACAAAAAAACCCAAACAAACCAACCCACAAGAACTAATTATCACAGTAGTAAAACTCACAGGTCCCGAATCTCCATCCAAGATCATCAGCAGGATGACATTACAAGGATCATAATGCTCACTATATAGAAAAATACACCCTACACACTGTCTATCACCTCTGTGTACTTCTTTTGGAAAATACTTATGGCATGTTTTTTATTAAAGCATGTAAACTCTTTATGACGTCTTACATGTCTTTTTGCAATGATTGAAATTCTTATAGCTTATATCTTTTCTAGTCAGTATCTGGTGTTCAGTCTGCATAAAAGCATAAAAGGCTAGACAATAGTCTAACACAGACACCTTTGCTACCAAATTACGTATTGGGAAAAGAGGGCGCTTAATAAATGCTACTAGTGGCAAGTGATTGTAGGGAAGATTGTTGCGATGTCAGAAGTGTGCCTTTTGCTTTTAGTGCCTATTTTTGTTGGCTTTTTTTTTGTTTTGCTTACTGTTGAGTGCCACTAAACCTCCCAGCTGTTCTATTACATGCTGTACTGTGCTAACAAACAATACTGTTGGAAGGCTGCGGTTTTTTTAAGCCACCACTTCAAATACGACTGCAGCTCGCAGTATGTGGTAAGCATAGTGAGGTTCTTAAAAGCACTGAAGGTGACTAACTGCCACCTCCTTCTTCAGCACATTAGTCAAAAGTAATCTTACAAATATTCCAGGCAGACTAACATCTAGTTTCTGCTTTTGTAGATACAGCATTGGTGACAGTGTCTGACTTGGCAAGCTCTATAGTGTTTGTTGTAAGAGTAGTATCCCATGCCAATAGCATGTTCACTCCAAATATTGCAGTCTACATCAACTGCTTAAAGGACTACAGTGCTGCCGTTTTTAGCCTGACTTTGCCAATGACTTCTGTGAATTGCTTACAGCACACTTTCCTGGTGTGATATAGATTCTGTTTTCAAATTTTGTTTATGCTTAGATTCACAAAAGCTCTTAGGTACCCAAAGCAGCACTTTCACAGAATTCAAGCAACCCAGTCCAGCCACAACTCCTCGTGTTAAGTGCTTGGAAATTTATAGATGCCTATATTTTCACTACTTTTGGAAACAAAATGTGTACTCCTGTACACATATGGGCATTTATATCATGGTTGGGCATTGCAGTTTCCTGTTTATTTCTCTCATAAAACTATTTCGTATATTACCTATCTATATAACTAATTTTTATAACAATAAACTCACCATAAAACTGAAGAAATCACACCCACATATTAAAGCATGTCACTGCAATAATATATGTAATTCTTTCTAAGAGAAAGCAAGCAAAGATAGCCGTGACTGTAGATAAAGAAGGCACTAACTAGGAAGATAAGACTTGGATTCTGATTCCTGTTTCTAGCACAATCTCTCAATTTTCTCTAAAACCATCACTGAACAACATTCAGAGTAGAGACAGTTGTCCCTTAATCTCATGTTATTGACAAAAGTCCTCAAAATGAATCATGATGCTTCTACTTTCCCATCACCCAAACCTTGATTTCATTCATGTGCCCTTTGTGAGATTGTTGCTCCATGAATCTTTACAAACCCAGCACTGATACTGAGCACCAAACTCTTCAGCAGCATGCTGTATCAGTGGGTCTTCTCAGAAAACATTTAGTTATTCACAGGGTTTGATGGTGTACAAATGATGATTTTGGAGATCTTGGCAGTGTCTCAATTTTGGACTTCAGAGTATACACGTAGGTGAACATGAGCACAAATTTCATAAATGCATCATCTTACAATTCTCTCATATAAAAGACATATGAAAAACTTTCCATAAACCAGGAAAAGTATATCTAATGCCTTTTTCTAGAATACTGTCCTCTCCCCCGCCAGTAACTGGTAAGATCTCTGATCAACAGCTTAAGTAACACAACTGTTATGGTGCAATACTGCAGCCTCCCTTCTCATCTCGCTGTATATTCTCCACTACTCTCTTTTCTACAAGGAAAATGTCTGGGGACTTCTGGTGAACTGGTCTTGCTCACAAGCTTGATATAATACAGTTCAATATCAGAAACCAGCCATTTCTATATTGTTCTGTTTTCCTGTCACTCCCTCTTTGCTGATGGCACTCAGTCCTTCCAGTTAGTAACTGCGTTACATACGCCACCTTAAATAATAACAAAAAAGCAACTAAACTTTAAAAATTAAACTAGTCTCTTATCAAGACAATAATTTCAAAGGTGCTAAAGATTATACACATCCTGTAAACAAAGTCTGGCTTCTTTATGTAATTCTGTCTTTCCCAAAACTTATAGGATATTCAGCTACAATTTCTGACATCTTCTCATTCAGTTAATCTCTTATATTGTGATCAAATAGGCCTCAGATGAGAGAACATTCTGTTACTTAACTGTTCCTGCAAATTCTTTTATTCTCCTTGGGGATAATATAATAAACGATAGAACTAAACTGATGTTTCTATCTTGGCAATCAAGACATGATAAATTAGTATCCATGAAGAAACCTGATAATTCAAACTATAGAACAAAACCTTGGTCTGCTAATCATAAAAGATTTCATTCTTTTCATACACTGGGCCTGAAATTTAAGAACTATTTACGTTAGATGTAACAGCTTTAACGCTTCAACACTCTATTTGTCACCTCAATCAAAATACATTGATCAATGTAAAGACGTAAATCATTGCATAGAAAGTAGAAATTAGAGTATTTTATAGTATCTGCTATTTTAAAATTTCCATGTATAATCTATGGATTATTGTTATGTATCCTATGTGCATGTTTAAACTGATGATGCTTCAATTTAATTCAGATTGTGTTAACATGAATGAGAAGGTACTATAATGTGCCTTTAATTGAGTTCAAATTGGTTGACTGGACATAAAATGATGTTAAAAGAAATTTTAGTTTACAGCTAAGTAGTTTATTATTTGGCTGTACACCAAATTGGCTCAAATTCTTAAAAATTAAACATCAAAACAAGTGAAGGCGAAAATGGAAAGCAAGCTAACTGCTTCTGGTATGTGAATTCACATTTTTAGCTTCTGTTTGTACTGTACTTGTTGATAATATCAGTACAATGAACTAAAGAAGAATATCTTGGATGAGAAATTATATTTATGACCACAATAATAGAGTTACTTTAGGTGCAGTAAACCTTTTTACCTTTACTGAAGTAGAGGCTTCTTTAAGAGCATATATTCACGTCTTTGTACAATGGAGCACTGATCTGAACCCTTCGTATTGTTTCTTACTGGTAACTATTACGGATTATGGAGGAGAGGAAAAAAAGGTTTGTATTACTATTTCATCTAAGTAGCCTGTGGGTATAGCATTAGGATATATTTGCAGTTAATACATAAAAAAACACCCTATCAAATTGTTCTGACATCGACCGTGCTCAAAATATTTGAAATGTATCTGTTATAGCTAGTTGTTCTCTGCTTTACATATTCTACAGCGTTTACACCTGCACAAATTAAATATGAGAAGTAGATGATAGCATTAGGAAAGCATGGGACCATGGAGGGAAGGGCAACTTTTCTTGTCCTTGATCAAACTTACTTTCTATAATGAGGGAGGACAAGGAAGGCCACATCATTGCTAAAAAGCAGCTCTTGCTTCCCTAGGGGAACCCTCTCACTTGCCAGAACTATTTCCCACATATATTGGAGATTCCATTACTTAAAAAAAAAAGAAAGAAAGAAAAAATTCTTTGTGACTGTTGAGATATTATTCTAAACCGAAAATTTAGAAAATATAAAAATAATCTGAAAATAACTCTTGCTCTTTACTGCAGAAGGATTATAGGCATTCTTAGATTCTACTGGTTTTAAATGTTAGAAGGCTACCCAATTACTGGCTTTATAATATTAAAATAAACAGAATAAAATGTGCTTTGATAGTGTGAACTATTACACTTTTTGATTGGCTTCAGACAATTTTACTGCACTGTACAATGCAATTTGGTATAAACTCACTAAACAACTTATAAAAAGGGGATCCAGTTTTTTTTTTTCTTTTCTGTAATAGGTAGTAAGAAGCTACTCTGCTATGCAAACTTCAGTCCAAACAAATACATTTCTATTGATAGTGCACCAAAATGTCAACACCCTGTTTCTTGTAGACCTCTGAGCAGGTAAAACCTGGTATGCCATGCATTTCAAACATATGTGCTGAACTGTACTAAGATAACCTTACTGACCACAGTGGAAGACACTATACCTCTGTCTCCACCTACTCCAGTGGTCTTTGCCAGCATCTCATGACAGGAGGTCAGACAGAGAGGATGGCTATGAATGCATCCTAGAGGTCTACAGCATCATGAGTGCTAATGAAATAAGATTTATAAGTAGCCTAAATACAGATAACATATTAAATTCAGAGCAAACCCGGGCTGCCTCTGAGGGTAATTGGGATACCAGACATTGAATTTAAGGAGCATCCTGAATTAAAGCTACTCCCAGGACTGGGCAGCTTTGTTAAAATATACCGTGAATGCATATGACAAACATTCTTTAAAATACATAAACAGATTTCTATTGTACTCTAGGAACAGTATTTGGAATGCACTTCCCATGCATAACAGAAACTCCAGTTTTTCTGAATGATGCGTGAAGAAACGGAAAAAAAAAATTAACTTGGGAAAATTTTCTGTGTTGTGTGCCGTTATTTTCCTGTTGCAAACCCATTCTATAAATCTGTGAAAGGGTTAAACTGGATGTATTTCTGATAGCATATAAGGACTTGTTTTTTATTAAACTGCAATTTCATTCAGTAGGAATGTTTTGTTATTAGAACACACATTGTAACACTTTTTGTAACTATAAATATGCAAAAATGATACAATAAGTTACAAAATAATGAAAATGCTGTTCCAAGCTGTAGCAATAATAGTTTCAAATTTTCAAATTTTTATTGTAATAGCTCTGCTCATGATACTGAAATATGAGCTATATTTCTCTTTCTTCTATAATAACTCTATAATTTCAGATGCTTATAAACCAGTCATAAAAAGTCTGCCTCTGATTGTCTTGGACTACATAGTTCAAAACTAAATTTAAGAAAGAAAATAAAAACTTATTAGAACTGATTCAGTTGCCTATGATATTAATGTTTTTTCCTAACACAATCAATAATCCTCACTGCTGGAGGAATGATTGGATGAAATACTTGTAAGTGTGTATGAACAAGATCTGGCCTTGAAGTTTGGTGTAGGTTACAAATACATTCTATAGTGCCAGATGAATCAATTTTGTTTTCGTTTTGGCCTTACTCTCTGTAATTTGAGCATTTAGACATCAGCTGAATTGAAATTATTTGTGGTTTTGGCCTGAGCAGTTAACAAACATTTCTGATATTCAAATAGAAAGTGAAAGTCCCTTTGGCTGTCAAGTGCAATCACAATTGTGGGTGTTGTTCTTTGTCCACAATTGGAAGTCTTTTATTTTTAGGATTCGTCCTTTAAGATGCTGTTTTGTTTTGTTTCCCTAGGTGCTCATACTATACATGCTATACTATACAAGCTTCACTTTTCCTGTGTTTCTTATGGCTTGGCTTTGTCAAGAAATTATAGTCAGCGGTCTTAAATCTAATGCCAAATTGTGCTGCATTTGTTCTTATTTGATAACTTCTTTTGAAAAAAAGAATATTTTATATTTTGGCTTGAATCTGGATCTGGCATCTTTAAAGTTAAAGATGAAAACAACATTGTTAACTTATACTTACCGATCTGTTTATTGTTGTTGTTTGTTTTGGTTTTGTTTTG
>VZZY01001007.1:183698-202941 GCA_013400335.1 Eurystomus gularis | reverse complement strand
AAAACTACAACCTCTTTCTTTTTCAAGATGTCAGGTTTGGTAACAGAGCTAATGTAATCCCCTATTAAGGAAAGGTGACTGGCTGTGTGCCATACTCACAATCTTTTAGCTAATTTTTACTCTTGTCCAAGTGCTGCAACACTACTATTCATGTTTTATTGCATGTAGCAAAACATAAAGCTAATTTTTTATTATATNGTAGCAAAACATAAAGCTAATTTTTTATTATATAAGAACAGGTTTACACAGCATGCTAAACTAAGAAAAATGTTTTGTGTGTTGAAGCTATCAGGAAGGCTTGAAGAAAACCAAAGAACTTCAGGAACTGAAGGAAGAAGAAGAAGAGACACCAAAAGAAAGTCATGATGAACATGAAGAAAGTGAAAATGAAGATGAGATAAAAAAACTGAAAAGCAGGTGAGATACTGGGGTAATACGTCCATACAAGAGGAGCCATTTCTTTCTATTTGTGGTACACAACCACATGTTTTATACCATTATCTTGTCATGTTTTCTTCCAGTCTGGGGAAGCATATTGAAATAGCAGTATTGGCACGGAAAAACATATTCCAAGATAACATAGTTGCAAAATGCAAAACTTTTAATTTTGGTATTTTGAGTAAAATTATACATTGACATCGAGATGCTTCATCTTGATGGGGTTTGGTTTTGATTTGAGGTAAAAACTCATATCTGAGTGTACAGCTCTTCTTAAAAGAATTTAACAGTCTGATTCTCCTTTGACAAGGTGTTTGTATTTGGAAGAGAGACGGTGCACCATACATCTATGAAACTTCTCAAAATCAAAAGCTTAAGATAATAAACTTGCATATGATTAATATATAACAGTTTCATTTTAATTTTACAGCAGACTTGAAGTCATCATTAATTATTTACATATACTGTACCCCAAACTGTGTAAACACTGGAATGTGGTATGGCTTGTAGTGGCTGCCATAATCATTTTTGCTGTGGTCTTGGGAATCTACCATTCATACAACTCCTGTGATGAAAAATCGGAGGGACCTGAAGGAAAGGCCAGCTGTTCTGCAGCCCATCAATCTTCCTGGTGGAACTCAGGATTTCAACATGAGCAACGCACTGAATAATAAAGAAGCAACCATGTATTTATGGCACCTGAGCAAGTACGCATATTAAAACACCATTGTTAAAGGTAGTGCTTAGTCATCCTTATGGCAGTTAAATGTGATCCATTAGACAGTGAGTTAGTCCACAAAATCAGGTTTGGAGATACATTGTTGAACATATCGTGCCAAAATGACAGTCTGATAAATAATCCTGTCTGTCTTCCTGTTGTAAATGACTGATACAAATAAAGTAATACGGAATCATGATAAGGTGGTGGCAGTCACCAGCAACCAGCAAGACATTTAAAAGAACGATTTGCGCAGGACGTTGACATCTCTGCTAAGATTTTGAAGAAAGTAAAAAATCTGCATTTGCAGTTAGTGCTATATTTTGCATTTCCTGAATTTATTGGTTATCGTTCAAGTACTAATGGCATTTAAGTCTTTTGGGTTTTAAGATCTAATTAACTTCCTTATTCATGATTAGTGTGTGGAAATAGAAGCTCTTCCATGGAAGGTTAGAATTATATTATCAGATCAAATGCCTTGCTGATAAAGTAATTTTACAAGAGGAACAATCTGTATGATTATTTAAATAGAATACCAAGTACATGTGTTAATGTGTTCAATGGTATACTTTAAGAGTGGGACCACCACTGGTTTTTTTTTTAATGGGATACACAACGAAACTTAATGAGGTCTAGGTGACACAGTTGATATCATCAGATAAATCTGGGAACTTCTGACCTATCAAAGGGACATGCTTTGCAATAGATTTGTGCATGCAACAGAGTCAGTACTGGTTACAGCAAAAAGTAGTTGCTGTCTGGAAGACTAGATATGTTGCCCAAGCCCAAAATACAGCAGTCTTGGGCATGAAAAGCGGTCTTTAATTCTTTATTTAAAAAAAAAAAAAGGAAAAAAAAGTCTTTAAACCTTTGTATAGAGGTGATCACACTAAGCAGACTCTGCCCTACTGCTAATACAGGAAATAGATATCCTTTGGGATCTGCACTAGTAACACAGTTCTGCATACAGCCAAAACCTACTAGTGCCTAGGTGAATCAGGACATGAAAGCAGTGAGGACTTTAAAGAGGTCACTGCATGTTTTTAGCAGTTCATTTTCAAAATTTGATGCCAAGTATATAACTGTTCTGATTTGCTTCCAAAGCTAAACTATCAGGTCATGATAGATTAATCTTTTGCCCAGATTTTTCAACATTTCTGCCTATTTGAGAGTTTTGAGCCCTTACAGAAGAATGTGAAAGCCTGAAATTTTAGACAAACTATTTCAAAACTGATTATCTGTAAAAAATCACACCAGCTAGGGCTGAGACCAAAATGCATGTCACTTAAGATATACCATATGTACCTGCTGAACATCACTTCTGATTGAAGATGAACTATGTTTGCCTTTCCATAGCTCTATGCTTGAATCTAACCACAGCATGAAATGTGTGACACGTGATTGCACTTGTCTTGCATTTCCGACTGATTAGCAGGTCTGTTTCCAACTGAATGATAAAAACTGAAGTACTCTAATTTCAGTTCAGATGCAGTTAGTATTGTCTTGTTTTCTTTTGGTGTAAACACTGAACCTTAACCTAACTATCACAGAAAACAGATTTCTAACTCAGCTAGAAATTTAATTCACATCTGGCACTGGTAACAAATATCCTGCTGGTGGTTTTTATTTGTTACATCTTTATCCACATGTTTAAGAGATTTATATGCCAAAATAAAAATAAAATAATTCAAAAGCAGACCACTACCACTGGGGGAGGCAGGGAGGGGAAGTCTATAAGCAGGTCTAATATACTTTTTATTTTAAAGTATGTATCGCTGAGGAATAGTGTGCTTAAGGAAGTTCAAAAAGGATAATGGGAAAGTGTCATTTAGTCTAAAATTGCAATTGGTAAAGAATAAGACAGAAGAAGGTTTCTGGCAAATTACTTGGTGTCTAGTTCAGTTAGAATATTTGACTATGGAGAACTACTGTGATATTTCACATACTTGCAGTATTTGAAGAAATCTGTCAGCTTTCTTTGAATACTTTATTAAAATCAGCTTCTTTAATTTAATATTCTTTACAAATAGCATTTATAACTTAAGGCAACAAAAATTGAAGGTAAATAGTTCTGAAGATTCAGAATCCTGTATGCCAAAAACTATAGCACATATTTGATTATGTGATTGTGGAAGTGTTGGGCTGCACTGAAGAAAAAAAGTGCCTATAATGAAACTGATTCACTTGTATTTACATCTATGCTGATGTGGGTCCAACACCTTATTATAAGTACATGTAGAAAACTATTGATATTAATAGGACTCTTGAACTCCTTAATGTTAAGCATGTGCAAAGTTTTCTTTGTCAGTGGGTGAATGATGTCTCCACCCTCTCTTGAAATTCAGCACACTGGCTTCTTGTGGACTTAGTGCACAAGGGCAGATTTCTGTAAGTAGTTGTATTGATTTGAACTTAACTACTTGCATGTCGAAGGCAAGTATAATTTAGCTACAAAGTTATTAAATGTTATGGAGAATGGAATGAAAGAGGCAAGAGATTTTAATGGGGATGAAAAGATGAAGATAAAGTTTATTAAAAAAAAGTTGTTCTTTCATAAATACTTTGAGCAAACTGTCCAGTAAAAGTAATGAACCACAATGACTAACAGCACATTAAATATTTTTGCTTATAATTTTCCATTAGCTAATGAAGATACCTTTTTTATTAGGAAACTAGATTGAGCTCAAAAGACTACTCTAAATGTAACTTTCTTTTGGATATTAGTTTGCATTATCTGGAAAAAACCAACCTCTTCTGTGTTCAAAGGTCACATCAGATAACAAGAAATAGATCTATTATTTATGCTATTAACACTGAAATAGTTTTCTTGAGGTGCAATATTTATTTTTCTGCTTTAACAAGACACGTTTATTGGTTTTCCTGCACAGCACAGGTGTTTGTAGTAAAAGGAATTTCAAAAGGGCACTATTTTTGTCTATCATATTTAAATTTGTAATATTGTAAGATTTTGCACAAGTGTGCTGGTATTGTACTGTATAGTATCACATACTTGAGTTTTGAAATAAAAGTATGGTTTCCAAGTCTTCAGTGTTGCTACCTTAAAGGTTTTTTACATGCGCTCTGTCTACATATGAATGGCTATGTTCTTATGAAATACAGATCACCTTGTTTATACTGCATAACGTAGTGCCATGTTACACATACCAAAATCCTGTTCTTAGTCTTTCAGTTCTTCAGGAAAATGATGTAGAAAAAGCACACAAACTCCTGTTCCAATCGAGAAAGTGTTTGTGAGCAGGGTCATCCCTGTCATACCCTAGAAACAAGACGAGAGGAAACAAATCCTGGCAAGAGTTTAACCCCTGCTTCAGAAGGAAGCTGCCTGTCACTGAGGAGGTTAAACATGGAAGGCTACAAGGGAAATCTGTAACCATAGGAGACTGAGTGGAAGGTTAGGATTCTATTTGCTTTGTATTCTTTAGGCTTGCGAGGTCTGGGAAACCTGGTTTTGTGGAGAGCTGAACTGACAGACCAATGGGAAGGAGACAAGGCTCAGTTTCTGCAAAACAGAAATGACACAACTGAATCTCTGATGGTCAGGGTCAGGGAGGAAAACTTTGGGAAAGCAACAACCTTGAATTGAATTACTGTTATCGGGAAAAGACTCTGGTATTTGCATTTTCTACATAATTTTTTTAAACTTGTTTCCTCTCCTGTTGTTTAGGCTTACAGGTTCCTTTAGAAACCATTACAGAGAACACTTAAGTCTGTTCTACCATATCAGAAGTTTTCTGTTTAGCAATCTTCATCAGCACTTTAAAACATGGTTGCATGAGACGTCAGGAATTTTCCTTATAGGTTACTATAAGTATTTAGGTCAAATACTAATTAAACGTTCAGTTTAAGGCTGCTGCTTTTCTCCTAAAGGTGAAAGACCTTTTGTACTGCTACAGTAGGTCCAGGTAAGTGATCTTCCACACAGTTTTGGAACAGCTGAAATATAAAAATGAAGAAGTTGACCAAGAAAAAAAAGGGTTATTTCAGTTTCCATCATTCTAAGATACTTTTCTCCCTCTCCTCATTTGTAGTTTGCTCTTACAAAACCATGTGAAGGAACTTACATTTTTGTTTGGTATTATAAAGGTGTTTATCTCATTTTTCCTGCTAAAAATCCCACTAAACATCAATAGCATAGACAGTTTGACTAAAGAAACTTTGCCACAGTGAGGATAATAGGCACAAAGTGTTAAAACTTGGAAGGACAATTAACATGCAATTTTAAAATGTCAGAAACCCAGGTTTTGATTAGTTTTCATTGTAGGAAATACTTAGCAGTTCAAGGTAAGCATGGAGATGGTATGATTTTGTTTAATGTTCTCAGTGTTTTACAGCCACAGCCTAGTAGTCTGTGAGAGCTACAGAGTAACTGTTAGTTTCTGCTCCTACATTGTAAATGCAAGTGAATCGACTTAGAACTTGCTTCAGTGAGAGTAAGTCTGATTACAATATTTCAGATTGCCATCACTTTGCAGAGGAAGGTGAGTACAGCACAATAAAGGAGTAAATAGAAATTGGAGCTAGAAATGTCGTAAGATCTCAAAGAGCTTTACCAATATTCAGTTTCAAACCGCAGCCCAAACAACTCAATTTTCATTTCTTTATTGCTAATGGAGATGTTATTTCATTAACCCACAGCGTTCTATAGTCAGCCTGTAGATGTTTATCTGTGTTATATATGCCCCATAACTATGTTATATGCTGCTGTAAGAGATTGGGCCTGAGTCCAGATAAAAGTTTATAGTATCTTAATATATTAAATGGGAACTGTCTGCAATGCGAACAACAGATTAAAGAGGTAGCTACTGTTAACTTGTGCTTACAGGACCTTGAAAACAGCCTGGGAATGTAGGACTTCTAAAAGTTTACTGAATCACAAACCGAATATGATGTAACAAAACCATCCTGTTGTGACGAAAGCCTCATACTGCTTTGAACTGTATAAGCTGGTAAAGTAATCTATTAATCAGTACTTGGCATTGGCAAGGCCTCAGCTAGAGAGAAAGTGAGCAAGCTGGGGTTTCTTAGCTGAAAGAAGCAGGAGCAGAAGCATAACTCTTTACATATATAAGATTGTTCCAAAACCTAAGGGAATAAACTCTTTTCCATGCTGTTTCCAACAGGAAAAGAAGTGATAGGTTTACACCTATAAGTGAGTCAGTTTAGACTAGGGAAAACCTTTTTAACAGTAAAGGACAGTGAAGCACTGGAATAGAGCGTTTGAGGACATGTTAGGAATTTGTCCCTGGAAGTCTTTAAGAACAAGTGAGACAAACATCTGTCAGGAATAACATAAATACAGCTGATCCTACTGACAGTAAATGGAACTAGCTGATCTCTTGAACTCCATTCCTGCTCTGTTTGGAATCTCTCAAAAAAATGTTTCTTTGCTAAGACTTCCTAGCTAAGTTATAACCATGAGGATCATCTGTGTTTTGAATCAGGCTGTTGGAATCACTGTTTGTTGGAACTCCACACAAAACAGCAGCAGGGAGACTGGCTCCCACCTCTGTCCCAGTCTCACAAGGAATCACATTTATGGTAGTCTATCTCTAAATCGGTTCAAAACTAGGTATCATATTATCTCTGTGTTATTGTACCTATTTTTGCATTGGAACTCATAAGGCAAAGGAAGGCAGAAGTACTGTATCAAGACAAATAAGATAGTGGGGAATGGATGCCCTTCCAATTCAAACAGAAGAACCCTTCCTGGCATACTGTGATACAGTAGGGAGTTGATTTTATTTACTAGATGAATAGGCAATATTAATAATGAGCTGATAATCAGTAAACCAGGAAAAAATAGCAAAATAAAAACTTCTTTCAAAATGTTTACTGACTTAGCAGTCTAACAGTCTTATCTCCCTTCCTCAGGTGTGTTTCCTGAGTCTAACAGTCTTATCTCCCTTCCTCAGATGTGTTTCCTGAGTCAGCAATAGTTAAATTTTCCAGCAAGCCCTACATGAAAGAAAGTGTAAGGGGTAATTAGGGATTTCCACGCAGTGACCTCAGCTTTGAGTGGGACAGTCAACATATTTGCTCTCACATTCTTTCTACGAAGCAGCACAGTGACAACTGAAGTTGCTTTCAAGAAGTCATCTCAAAGGTGTTCTAACAGCATCCAATACCTTAACTTTTCATAACACAGGAGACAAATCACCTTGAATTTATTAATTTTCCACACTGGTGACAATGTCAACTTACTCTGGAGTTACCTCAGCAGCATTCTTCATCTGGTTTATGACATTCATGGCTCAAAATTACTTTATAACAGGTATGTGAAGTTCCACTTTTTAAAGTCTCCTAGTTGAACAGTTAAGTACTTGGAAAAAATTAGTTAGATTAGCAAACAAAAATGGGGGGAATGGAGTGTCTGTAAATGTGTTTCTGACATAGGAAATCACAGGGTTTTGAGAATACAGTGCAATGAAAGCTAGTATATTGGGGAACTTTCATTGTTAGTGTAATTACTAAGTGCAACAGAACTGCTTATTTTAAAGATCTGGTATTACGTTTAGGATTAAGTTCAGATCTATTGAAATGTGATTTTAGTTTTTGGTATTTAAAATACCACAGCACACAGTTTTGTGCAATCCTCAGAGAGCAAAATATGCACAAAACCAGTTCTGTGTGTCTGTAATAAAATGTTATCTTTAATACAAAGTGTTTTGCTCTGACATGGCAATATCCTGACACAGTATTTGCAACCCTGAAGGAAATATGTGGCAGGGATCTTACAGTTCATCTCCAGGCCAGTCACGCCTGTCACCAGTTAATACAGTGCAAAATCTCCTATTTTGTATAAACTGTTTGAAAAAATTAACATAACGAATTGACAACATTAGCTTTATCACAGTTCTGAGATAATTATTCTCTCTCAAACATTATTATATGAACCTATTTTTTCAATCAGGGTCATATAATACCCCTTTCTTCTACATTAGTGAAATCTGAATGTCTTTAAATTCCATAACCAATTTGACGCAATCTATTCTAACTGCAATAGCAACTAGGGTATCTGCAGATAATCAACGTCCATCAGATGTTTCCAGATGTTTCACTGTAATTTGCAAGAAGTACACGCTTGTTCTACCTATGTGAAAGAATATATGTAATTGTTGCAGACAATTGATTTTTCTTATCTACTGAAAGGCTTTTGAAGGAAACCTGGTTGAGTGAATTGGATGCTCAACTGAAGTCCTCTTGAAATTCCCCAGGATTTGAGTACCTAGCAACAGTAGTCTCTTCCAGTGATCCTAACCAAAGAATAATTTTCACAGGGGAAATGGAGAGCTTGAGTCTTAAGAATATTCCTTCCAGCTGTTAGGAGCCCCCCTTAATTCCCCTCCAAGCTGCCCTTGGAGCACCCCCTGCTCCAAGAGCTCCAGTTAAGCTCAGGGCTGATCTCCAGCTGTGTTTTCAAGCTGTGTTGTATCATGTGCTGTCTCCTCCTCTAGTGACTTACTGACTGGGCTCTCTGGACTTAAGTTGTAGGTAGTCTTGTCTCCAGGATGGGCTTCAGGCATGTGTTATAGGTAGCACCATCTTCTGCTGTTCCCAAATGGACTTTCTGGATGAACCCTGCATCTGACTCATTGTCTTTCTCTCTCTGAGTCTGCCAGTGAAACCTGCCACTGTCACCACTGTGTTCCTGTTCAGGTTCTGTGGGACTGTGCCCTTGTCAGTGAGGGCACTGCCCTGCCTGTGCTGCAGTCATCCTCAGCTCCTGGCTTCTCTTTCCTTGTGGAACAGCCTCATTCTTGCTGCTCTGTGACATCCGCAGCCAAAGGAAGCTCTCAGATAAATCAGGGTGAAGGCCTTGTGCAAGGCAAAGAGATAAGTAAGCAGCTTCCCCCAAACTGTGAGAAATAATGCACGATAAAGCCAATACCCATAGCTTACAAAAACTGAACAATTTTCTTCCTGTCCTATGACAACTTTGTCCTGTTGTAAGATTCTTCTGTCTAGGTCTTCCCACCTTTCTCAGTAAAACAGATTTTCACACAAGACCCAAATACTGAGGAAAATGTCCCATTATTAGTAGGTTAATGAAATAGTGCGAAACTTAAAGTACCACTATGTGCAGCTTGTAGACCAAAAAAGATAATATGCTTCTAAAGGATTAGTCTGTCTCCTGTACAAACTCAGTCATCTTAAGAACCGAGTTCAGAGGTGATTTAAGAAGTGATGAAAAGACTTGAAGAGGCTACTGTTCCCTTTCTGGATTTCTAAGTGAATTCTAACGTATGACTTTGGTCCATGTCCTGCTGTCACTTTTCTTATCAGTTAAGACTTAACTTTCTGATACTGAATTTTTATATTATGTGATGTATCTACCATGCAATTCTCATGTAAAAATATTTGTCCTGTAACTGAATTACTAAAGGCTTTAACAGTTTACAAGTATCTAGGTAACTTTCTAAGGTTTCAGGAAATTCCATCCCATCAGCTGCTCAGCTTTATTTGAAGTTTGTAGCGTTGGTCATTAAGAAACTTTCATTCTCAGCATTACATTTTTAAAAAAGTTGTATTAGCTCAAGCCTAAAGATAGGAAAATAATTAACTAAATAAGCAATAAGAGTAAGAGTGAAGTTTGAGCATAAAAAGTAGTAAGAGGAGAAAGGAATTGGGCATAGCCCCCAGAGGAGGTGTGGGATCTTGAAAACTAAGAAAGAGGAATTGTAGGATGTGCCTCAGCAGCTGAGACAGGGAGTTATTCAGGAAACCAAGAACAATTCTCAGGAGGACTGGGAGAGTTTCCTGTTAGCAAATGGGAATCAAGAAAACTTAATGCTGGAATGGAATAGAATGGAATGAAACTAAGAACTATTTCAGTTGGAAGGGACCTACAGTGATCATCTTGTCCAACTGCCTGACCAGTTCAGGGCTGACCAAAAGTTAAAGCACGTTATTAAGGGCATTGTTCAAATGCCTCTTAAATGCTGACAGGCCTGGGGCATCCACCACCTCTCTAGGAAGCCTGTTGGAGTGTTGGACCTCACTGGCACAGAAGTACTTTGGCCAAAATGAAGATGTACAAGAGGACATTCAAGAATACGGGCTGACTGAGAAGAATCAATATGTCCGTGTGAATCATCTTCACATTGGGACTATTTGGCTAGACTTGAGGTCCTTGATATGTACCCACACATCTTCACTGAGTAACGGGGCTTCTTAGCATCCTCAGGCAGTATGGTTGGGATTGTCATTTGTTCAAGTTAGGGCTGAATGCAGCCACAATTTGGCTGTGGGGACTGCCCAAGCGTTCAGTGGCTCACCTGCCATGTGACTGCATCTACACCATACCAGGAAGCATTAATGGGAGGCTACAGCCTCTATTACTGCTGAGATAAAACCACCTGACTCAGGGATTGCATAATCATTTAAGTCCAATTAAACTAAATTTAAGGACAGCAGAGATGCATCTTTTACCAGAAGCCGTTTCCAACCCCAGCACACCCAGTGAGAGCACGAGTGAAAAGCCTGCCTTTCTTTTAGCACTCCATGCAAGCTTTGTCAACTTTTTATCCCCTTCTCATCATGGGAGCGGCTTGGTTGCTAGTTCTACCTTTTTATTTGTAAGAGTCAGTTTAACTTCTGTTGCTATGAAGTCATGTGGTGGATCTACAGACATCACCCTGCCTTGAGAGTCTGTGGATTTCCTGTATGTTGATGCATAGATTTTATGAAGTATTCATTAGTGTGCATACCTGGTGAGTGCAGTATTCAAAGCATAGTGAGCAAGGACGTAACACCTGTGGTTGTTGGTTATCTGAAATATTTGCAATGAAATGTTGAAACTGTTTCATAAGAAACTGATTCCAGATAATGACTCAAATACCAGCTGTATATGCATTTAGTCTAAAAGCAGTCAAACCTCTTGAAATTCTAAACTATTGTGTTAAGAAAATACATTTTATTTTTAAAGTGCATCTCTTTTGGTAGAGCTTAGTTTTCTAGTATCCTCAAGGTAGAAACTTTTAACAATGTTCAATTCAGTTGAATGTGATCTTAAATTCCACATGAGGAATAACTATTAATATTAAAATACTAACATTGAATATTTATATCTAAATTACAGGTTCCGTTCCTTCATCTTGCAGGATCATGGGTGTAGGAACTTACCTTGAAAAGGTGAATTTCTCAGAAGCAAGTGATGCATGTCATCAGCTGCATCTACAATTGGCAAGTAAAGACCAAGTTGAAAAGGCTTTGAAGTATGGCTTTGAAACATGCAGGTATATGACATCCGTTAGTGTCTCATTACCTTCAGTGAATGCCTTTACACACATCTGAGGCTGGTGATAAATCTAATATTAAAAGGACTGATGTCTTTTATTGTAGCTATGGATGGGTGAAAGATGGATTTGTTGTCATTCCTCGGATAACATCCAACCAGAAATGTGGTAAGGGCAACGTCGGACTAGTAACGTGGCATGCTGAAAGCTTTAAAACATTTAAGGTTTACTGCTTCAATTCCTCAGGTATGTAAGCATGACAACTACATTTTTCATGTTTTGGTTTGTTTTTTATTATTTTTTTTTAGTATCTGCATAATAAAAAACCAAGAGTGAGTTCTTATAATTTGTTGGTCCTTTCCCATCTAGTCTTAAATATTGTCAATCTATACTTAGCTCTGTAGGTGAAAAAAGCTTCCAAGAAATACCAGGGGTCAGTTCAGTTAATCTGAATTAATAATGTTGTGCTGCCATGAAAATTCTTATTTAAGAGTTGCTTTTACCATTCTTTAATGGTGACACAATGCTCTTAATAGGTTTTGATTAGGTAGGCACATTAATTTGAAAGACAGCGAATCGAATCTTTAAGCAGGGTGTCTGTGTGTTGAGTATTTTCTTGCAGAAAGACCAAGAGTGGTCTACTTAAGGAAATGTTGAATGATTTTTGATAAAAGGAAACGTATCCATTAAGCTAAATTTAAAATATAAGCTAAAACAGTTAAGAGGCCATAAAATTAACTAGATTCCTAATCTATTACCAGTAAAATCAAACAGCTTCCTTTAATGGGTATCATCCTATGTGTGAAAAGACCTGTCCTTGCCCTCATTGTCGACCAGGATTCCTCATTCCCAGATTGAAGACACAACAGTAGAACTTGGGCCTTGACATAAGTTATATATTCTCAGCACAATAGATTGGTATTGTTTCTTTATGACTTCTGTGGTATTAACTAAAAGTAAGTATTTAACTAGAGGCATTGTGTTCCTGCTAGTGTCCCATATCTGGCTATGATGTAACAACTATCCCAATAATTAGAGCATGTACAAGATCAATACATTATTTCTAACCAGTTCTTAGACCTTGCCAGTGAGTCTTAGGTAACAAGAGTAAGAGATTATGTACAAAATCCTGAAATTTTTCAGGAAAGATGTGTGAGCAAGGGTTGGAAAGAGCAGGAGAAAGATGGATACACAGGGTTTGTCCATGCAAAGGTACAAAGAACTAAGATAGTGTCCAGTGACTGTGAACAGTGGAGCTCATGAAGCAACTGAGGATAAAGCTGTTAGGGAGAAGGCCTTGCCTTCGCTAGTGGTTTATGGTCCTGGACCATTATAGTGAAGGAGGGCAGGTAACACAAGTAGTCAGCCTACATAAGAAAGCACCATTCAAAATTAACTTATCATTTGACCTGTAAAGTTAAAAATGAGATGATTGAGCTAGCAGCTTTTCTCTACAGCCCATAGCTTTTACTGATGAATGTATAGAAGAACTAGTACTATGGCAACATGATCTAAAAGAAGCTGCTCCTATTGGTACTGTTATTTTTTCTGTTCCTATGCAACATGGTGTTTCAGTGCATAAACTACGTCATTCTGCATCAGATATGCTAAGGGTAATGCTAAGGAGGTAGAAATTCCAAATGACTTGTTTTGTTACTATTACAGTGTTTGAAGAAAGTTAAGCTTGCTGAATGGTTAGAAAATGAAATAATGTATATTTAACATTGAGATGAATCTGCATTTCTTGTTAGTTGCCAAACTGTTGCTTGTTATAGGCATTTCTTACTCAAAAAATTTGGCTGAAGCTCATACTGTCAATTTTCTTTGTGCCAAAGAAATGCCAAAATCACTTGTGAACTGTAGTGGAAAAGGTAAAAAGGCCCTGCCATTTAGCTTTTTATTTTGTCAATGTAACTGCGTCATCAGACTTCCCCTGGGCATTCATTTGGAGAACAGCACATACGTCATTTCCCTGTTATTTATGTTGTAATCTGCTTGTTACTTTAGTGAAATTTTTATAGCTTTACAGAATATAGAACTTCACTAGAGCCTGATTCAGAACTCAGCTTTTCCATTTACATATAAAAGTCCACTTACACCCATGTTTTTATACAGACAATATTCCCATCATTTAAATGACTTCATTTCTGAGTGTGCCTGAAGTCTGTTTCTTTCTCGTGCCTTTAGAGTCGTGTCACTTTAGCTCACAGCTGGTGCCTGGTTTACCTGAAAGTTTTATGGGCTACCTTTTTTCCAGGAAATTAGTGTTCCAAGTATCAACAGTGCATGCGTGTGTTTTGAACATATACGTAATAGAAATATTTTTGAATCTTGGATCTGTGGTTAGGTCTCCTGCTCTGTAGGAGATCATAGTATTGTTTTTAATATGCATTATTACTCTAAGCACTTTTCAGGAGGAATCTAGTCATTGGTATGCAATTATAACATGAGAGCTACACTTGCTCAAAAAGCGTTTAACTATGTGAGTAATGATTAAAGGTGAGTAATCTGGATTGCAGCCATATGGTTGAAACAGGTATGTTTGATTTGGGTAAGGCTTTTGTGAATAAACAAATAATAATTTCCGGAAGGGAATGACTGAAGAACAATTTCAATAAATGTGTGTACAGTAAGTATAAAGCTAACATCCAATACAACTCGTATGCATTTCCTTTCTCTGCTGCAGATGCTCAGATTAATTCATGTAAACCAGATCCAACTACAATCGCACTGCCTTTGTCAAGTACACCAACGGACCCAGCTACATATTCAGACTCTGATTTGACAAAAAGCATCACAGCAGTGTCCAGTCTGACTGACTCAGCACAATCCCTGAAAAATATAAAATATCGTGTAATATGTGTAACGGAAACTATATTACCAACAGAGGGGACTACTACAAAATACTCACCGACTGACTCTCCTATCTACACGTCCCATGCTGCCTTTAAGAATGATGCTGTTGTCTTTGGAGGTAAAGGCCATATATGGTAGCTATTTAATCAGAAGAGCTAGTTACTAGATATTTGTTAGTACTGCTTACTGCTGTATTTGTTTGCTATTCCAGCATCCATTTTCACATAGCTGAACCTGGAGGCAGATTAGGAGTGTTAGGGTTTTGCAAAAGCAAAGCTTGTAAGGCAGAGGATTTAAAAATAATTTTTAAGTAAAAGTAAGATCTTGTTTTATAATTTTTTGATAATGTTTCATATAAAACAGTAGAAGTTCACTCTGGTTAACGTGATTTGGGTTAAATACATTTCTGAGTCCTGAGAGTAACGGAAAACTCAGCAGGCTCTTAAAAACAAAAGAAGCCAAGAAAGTTTTAAGGAAAATTGTTGTTTTCCAAAAGTGAAGGTGTTATTGAGATATGACTTGTGAATAAGTGGGCATCCAATACAGCAACTAAGAAATAGACTAAGTATGAGGAAAAGCATTCTTACTGGAAGGATAGTTAATCACAAAAATGTGTTCACTAGGGCAGGTTGTAAAAACCCTCCAATAAGCAGATTAGACAAACATCTCTCAGGGATTGCCTAAAATACCATGCTCATGAGTCCTTAGAAAGTCAGAATTAAATACACACAAAAACTCTGTGCTTACCTCCTTTTCTCTCTAGGTATCCCCACTGCACTTCTTGTACTGGCAGTCATCTTCTTCATTATTTCAGTTGTACTAGCAGTCTGCTATATCAAAAAGTAAGTTGTTTTTTTGTTTGTTGGTTGGTTTGGTTTTTTCCCCTCTGGGACCAAGTTAATTCCTAGAGTACAGCCAGTGAATATTTGAAATATATAGCTAAAGAGCAGAGAAGTAATGATAGCAATAGAACAGTGTAGCCTGAAGAACAAAATCTTAAACCCTGTTGTTGCTTTTGCCATTCTGTGCTCTAGAAAAGGAACCAAAGACAAATATTGCGTATTTTTGATTAGTCAATCATGCCTAGGGTGAAACATTTCCAAGTGTGCCAAAATAGCAACAATGAAGTGCATCTGTTTGTATATAAGCTTGTTCATGCAGTTTTACTCTTGTTTCTTTCTATGTCAGACTTAAGGTAAAAGTTTTTATTCTTGAACTATGATTGTATTCAGAAAAAAGAATAAATTGTTGAGCTTATTTGTCATGCATAAAGATCTTCAACACAGTGCATCATTAAATCGTATCAAATAGTTGTGGGCAGTTCTCTCATCCTAGCCCGGATAGCTTCATGGTTATGTACCACGAATCCTGAGTATACATTGGCTGTTGAAAAAAAAAATTTTTAAAAAGCACACTGTTTGAGTAGGTACAATAATCTGCCATGCCACTGTTCTCTGTGAGATTTTTGCTCAAGTATGGCAAATAAAGTTAATTGTAGGTATTTTTTACTTTGTTTCTTGAGTGATAGTACCAAATTTTGTCAGTGTTTTTGCTTTACTATCCTTTTTTCTACTTCAAAGGTACAAGAAAACCTTCCCATTTTCAAACAAGAATCAGCAAAAAGAAATGGTTGAAACTACTGCTCTCAAAGAAGCTAAGTCAAATGACAAAACACCTGAGAAGGAAACAAAGAATAATGGAAAAAAGGTAGAAGAGTCTAAAACCAAGCCTGAGGCCACAGTAAAATGTCTAGAAGCAGAAGTGTAAGGGGAAGAAGGTAGACTTGTTGATAGACATACAATATGAATCACACAGAACAATGCTTTAAAACATGGGTGACTGTAAATACTCATGAATGAATATTTTTTCTATCTTAACATATGAAAACTTGTTTTTTTAATAATTATATCTTTAGCTATAAATGCTCTTGCAGAAGAACGTAGTATCTTATTTACTTGAAATAAAATCCACATTACAGCTCATTTTTAATAAACTAATTAGGAATATGCTATTAACAACATGCAGTGTGTCAACTATTTGCACAGAATTCAGATCAATATATAATGAAAAGTCTTTTATCTGCTAACTTCATGTCTAAAATAAAATGATGCTACTGTAGCTCTTCCTCACATAGATTAGCTTATTTCCATTAAGTAATTGCATACTGTTTTTAAAAAGTCTGTTTACAAACAGAACAAGTAAGTCTGTTTACAAGTGAAAGTAAAAATATCAAAGAATCAACCCACTACCTACCCAAGGAAGGGTACAAATGTGCTGTTGTTTATATATAGATACAGCAGTTAATAACCTTCATAGGTATCTTCATCATATCATAATTTACTGTTTTATTTATTAAAACCTGTATCATTCTTCTGCACTGGATATTTGGCGGGGAAGAAAAACCTTTGATCTGTATCTCAACATTATATTTAAGATCTTTTGTGTATATTTAAGTGTGGCTTTAATCGTAAAGATCTCAAGTGGATGGGATGTTTACAGTACTTCATAAAAAAAATAAAGTATGGTGGATATGTTTGTCTGGACAATTTATTCTCATGAAAAGTCTCACAGTAAAAAGAGCTCATATAACCTTAATGTTACGCAAGTAGCTAGTTGTTATAAAAGAAGACCAGTAGCAATTTGATGAACATTTTCCTGAATAAATGGTTTGGATAACATATTTTTATATGTGAAGGAAGCTTTTACATCAAAGGAAGCTTCTTTTTAGATCAATCAGCTTGAAAACCATAGTCTTAAATAAAATAGAGAGAGAACTGCTCACCTATATTGTGTTTTCTACAGTGTAGGAGATGGGGTTATGAACTTTAACATTTTTGAGTCACAGAAACCTAAAAATTGCCCATTGGTTATATATTCCACTAGATAGTGAGTTATAGTGTTTTGCTAATAGCATACTTTGAGATTCCATGTGTTGTTTTTTGTTTTCTTTCCTTTTTGTTTCTTATGATAGCTCAGAAGTATTTCATGGCTCTAAGAGTCTGGACTGTTGATAGGCAGTCCACCACTGCCATTAAAGCTACACTACTGCAGAAAGACTGAGTCAATACAGCTCTAAAAGCCGCTAATTTCAGATGTCCTTCAACAATTTCAGCAGAAAACATGTGCAACAGATGAAAGAACTAGATACAACCTTCCCACTCAGTTGAGTAATTCCTCTTTTAAAAAAAAAATGCAGTAATGCCATGTATCTCTCCTGGCAACCTGACTGAAAGCACTCTATGCGGTGTGAGCAGGGAGAGTAGGCAGCAGAGCAGAAATCAGGCCACCAGGAAGGGCCACAGCCAACACCTGCCATGATGGTGTCAGAATAGCAAACAGGCTTAAGGACACAGGTGACGCTTAATCCTGTGGATTCCAGGTAATTTCGGACTTTTTTTGTGATGTGTTACAACTTCCCTTCTGCCTCTTGTCTGTTTTCGAAGTTAGAAATTAGCTGTTTCTCAATATTCCCCTCCACCAAGAGCTAATTATCTGTAATTGCTCTTGCTTTCCTACAGATACCATCTCTATTCCACAGCTACCAACTCTCCTTTCCCTCAGGTTGTCTCACTCACACTTAAATTAGGAAAATTGCTCTCTAGTTCCACTCTGGATGAAAGTTTGTTGCTTCTATTTTAGATCTAACCAAGGCCTTTTTTTCCCCAGCAGTGTTTACTTTCTAAAAAATCTATACCAGCTGCTATTTCTAAATTAAAGCATTATCTTATTGTCTTCATTTATCATTTACCATAAAAATTCAGCTTTCATCCTGACCTTCACACTAACACCAGGCCACTAGTACGAATCAACAAGTACTGTATTTGATATTGTACTCACGATATATAGACTACTTAGTCACATTTGAAAGTACAAAATGTTCTTGCTCATTGTTTAGCAGAATTGCAAGCGATGTACCACTACAAACAGGAAACATTTACTAAGTTCTAGATATAAAGTGCCAAAAACCCTAACCCTTGACTCGTACTAGTGGAGACTTAAGATAAATTCATTATGTTTCTAACTTTTCTCAAGTGTCATGGTTGGTTTTTGTTTGTTTTTTTTTTTACAAGACTTTCTCTAACAGATATGAAGTTCCTTGATGTCTCTAGAAATTGCATTGAGATGCTCAAGTATCTTGGCCAAATAACTCATTCCACCTCACAGGACAGCAGTTTGTGTCAGTCAGTTGACAGTACCATTATTCAGATTCCCACACTGAGACTCCAGATGTTTGCTGACCTTAGGTGGAAGGGGTGGTTGGCCCGCAGGAAGTACAGTGAAGTTCCCCGTCCAGCCCAGTCCTGTCTGGAACACAGGGCTGCCTTTATCGTGGGAAGTACGCGTGTCTATGTGTGACCAGAAGCAGGCAGGAAGGGGAAGTACTACTCCTTTTCTCCTCTTCAAATTAAAAAACAAAAACCAACTCCAGAATTAAACCTTCAAGCATCAGGATGCAGATGAGCTAGAGGATGTTCTAGGATTTCTGTTCGTACCGTTTCTGGGTGTTGGGGTTTTTTGTTAGCAGGTCGGTCAGCACGGCCCTTTGCCACACCCGTTGCCCAGCCCGGGGCAGAGCCGGTGCCCTTTCTCCAGCCCCCCCGTTTTGCACCAGCCGTTGTTGGCCTGTGCTGATCCCAGCAAGACAGGCACTCGGACTCCATTAGATATCGTTCCAGCTGCTGTTTATTAGAGCTAACAGAAAGGAGAACAGTACAGCTAGTCCCGTCCTTCAGCCGCTGGCGACCCTGAGCGGTGCAGCCCTGAGGGGGCATCTATCTGCTGAGGGTGCTGCAAGGCCCGTCTGCGGCAACGGTGCCCCATTTTGGTCAGCCGAGCTCCTGCAGCGTCTTTCCTACAAAAAAACCGACTCCGGGCAGCATTTCTACCGCAAGTGACGCGCAGGCGCGGCCCGCTGAGCTCGGCTGGAACGCAACGGCGCTCCGGCCCGGCCGGACGCGGAAGGCTGGCCCCGGCC
>VZZY01001007.1:144526-183309 GCA_013400335.1 Eurystomus gularis | reverse complement strand
CGCGCTGCGCCTCGCCGGCCGCCGCCGGGGGCTGGGGCGGGAGGAGGCCCGCGGCGCGCCTGGTTCACCTGAGTGTGCCTTTGTGTACTTCTGGTCTTGGGGAATACGCGGCAGGAAACGCTTGTGCAGGCGTCTTGGCAGGGGTGTGTTTGTCCGGCCCTTGCTGTGGTACGGTCTCACGTTATTAGTTCCGTGGCCTCACATGCGGCGCTTTGCTTCCTCAGGGAGATTGCATGTCAGCTAGAGGGAACACATAAAAACTGGAACGTGTGGGATGGGCTGTATCGGAGGGGTGAAAGGTTGTGCTGCTGAGAGGTTGCGCTTCATGTGTATCTTCGGGGTGCGCACTCCCCAAACGCGAGCTCTAGATGGTGGAAGAGGAGATGATTGGAGAGTGACTTGGAAGGAGAAAAGTGACTCGAGTGGGAGCACATCAAGAATTGAAATTGGTCAAAATTCAAACGTTATATTTGAAGTTTATTCTCTTGTATGAAATGCTGGAGTCATTTGTGGAATGCTCTGGTATGAACTCACTATGTGTGCTGTTTTTCTTGCGCTATGGCAAGAAGAGGGAGACCATGTTCCTGGGCTGTTTTATGCCAAAATGCAGCTATATGTACATGCAGGATGGAGCTCTTTTTTTCTGTGATGTCGCTCATAAGGTGTTTATAATGCACCTAATAGCAGATCATTCCATATTTAACTTAATGCTGATATTCTGCAATTAGCTTGCTATTGCAGAGCTCTATTTGTCAAGTCTTAGAAGGGTGTACTGGTTTGCATTATAAGCAATGAGCTCCGTACAGACATAATTTGCATGGCTCTGGTATTTCAAGACAGCAAAGAGAAATTTGGGGGGAATATCAAATGAGAGGGATCAAGGGGAAGAAATCAATAAAGACTCAGAATCAGAAGGCATAGGGTAGATCCTTATGCAGACTTCTGGGGAAAAAGATATGAGCGGAAAGGAAAGGTGAAAGAAGTTGAAGAGGTTTGAGCAAGTCAGTTCTGTAATACATCCTAAAGTTGGGTGTGCTGTGCAGATGGAGTGATTTCTAAATCGATTTATACTGAAGTGGATTCCTTGGCTTACCAGTTTAAGAATGCTGTGAGAGTTCTTTTGATCTGCCAGTCTGATGTAAGAAAGCGAATTCCTAATGTAAAGTCTATGTATAGACATAGATTGATATACTTATTTGTAGACATTCTGACTTTCACACACACAAATACTTAGGAAAAACAAAGACTGTCATAAATCACCACTGTCATCTTAAGATTTTGTTTTCCATTCCATTGGATGTATTTATATGTGTGTTTGAGCTGCTGAAAAATCTGCTTGAAAAGTTGTCTCTAAGTATTGCTGTAAGCAAAATAATACCTTTTTCACAAGTTGTTAATGCCACATTCCAGTCTCTTCTAAGTGTTCTACTGTGTTTCTGATTTGACTGTTCCAGTTGTGTTACTGTAGAATAATTAGACTGGTTAGTGGGTAGCTAAACTCTTACACTAAAAGCAAAAGAGGGAGTAGCTGTTAATAAAACACACGCATGTAACTCTCTAAAATATTTTTAGCAGAAACTCTACAAGTGAATGAGAACTTCTTTCGACGGAACTGAGGTGAAGAACTTCACCATGGGTCAACAAATTTCAAACCACACACAAACTGTAATTAACAAGTTGCCAGAAAAAGTAGCAAAGCATGCCTGTTTGGTTCAAGAAAGTGGTTTCCTAACATATGAAGAGTTTCTGGGAAGAGTAGCTGAACTTAATGATGTGTAAGCCTTACTTTGTTTTCTTCTTTTTATCGTGTTTTACAGAGACCTTCTATGTAGTATGTTCTCCTGTGCTGGCTAAGCCAGAACTGGCCATCTGGTTTTGAAATGTTTCTATAAAGATGCAATGCTGCTTCCTCTCTGCCCATGACTTTTGGTAGGAAGCAGCAACACAAGCCCCATAAAGACAGCACAGATACACTAGGAAGGTAGTACCTGAGACAGAACTGTTTGTGACCACTTCTCCTGCCTCTGTGGACATGCAATGCTTTTCCTCATTAAAGATGAGATGTGCCTTACTGTCTGAAACCAGTGACCAAAATAATCCAAAACAAAAGGCTGCGTAAGTAAGGTCTTTCATAGCCTGCCTTTTGTTTGACTGATACATTGGCAATAAAAAGAAATGAACAAAAAAGCAAAGTTGCCATTTTTACCCAATATTTATGTTATAAAATGATACCAAGAGGAAACGTACATGCTGAAAGGGGGCTTTGCAGTGTGTGGCTTTAGGTAGTGTTTGATGTTTAACTATAATCTGAATTTATGTTCAGTTTAGAAATTGTCTTGTAAAGTGTCATACTTTTATGAATGACCTTCAAGAACAGCTGTCTTCTGGGTAGACATATAAATAGATTTTTAAGAACATTATGTTTTGCCTGAGAATCTAAGCACATCTCTGTAATTATCTCCAAAATATCTTTGTTGTTCAAGTTTTCATTGTTTACTTCAGCCTGAATATAACATAGCGTGTTCTGATTCTTACAGAATAGACCTTTGTGTCTGTGTTACATTAAAACAAACAAAACAACAAAAACCAGTCCCTCAGAATCTCAGGTCACCTGAAGCTTTCACCTGACTGCTTCATTATTAATATATACTAATGCAAATTCACCTCATCTGCATATGTTGGTACTTGCATGCTTTTTTTACATACATGGTAAGGAAATAACCTTTTTAGATTGGACCACAAGATTGTATGGCTACTGTAGTACACAGTGAAAGTATATATAAATTAAAACGTGTATGTCGGATGCTTGCTGATGCTGGATCAAAAGACTTGCACATCGTTTTCTGAAATTTACTGTGCAATTTAAAGTGAAGTGGTTTTTGTATTTAATGACATGCTAAGAAGGTCATTACTCTTTCATGTCTCTGGGCAGTGTTGATAAACTCTCTTTAAGGGTAAAGAGCACATAGCTGAACAGTCAATAATAGCACTGGCTGAGGTTGCTGATCTTTGCATGTCTAATGCATGGTGTAAAACTGATGTTTCTTTATTTCAGTACTGCAAAATTGGCTTCTGGACAAGAAAAACATCTGTTATTTGAAGTGCAGCCTGGTTCTGATTCTTCTGCTTTCTGGAAGGTGGTCGTTCGGATAATATGTACTAAAGTAAGACCTGAGAATTTAAATTTGGTGGGGTCTGTGTGTACAGATATTTGGGGACTGTCACTTTTACTGGTAAAATCCAACAGCACCTACATATATTCTGAATATGTGTTTTGATACAGATTGTGTGTTCAAGGATGCTGTTTGAGATAAATTTGTATTCAAGGATACTATTTGAGATAAATTAAGTCTAAATTCTAAGTTTCAGCAAAAAGCAGGTTAACAAAAACATTTTCATAACTAAGTTTAAAGGAATATCTTCCAGTGGAGCAATTTAAAGCTCATTAAGTTACAATTTCATATGATTGATGAGGTCAAGTTATGGTAATCAAATAGTACAACAAACTAGGAACTATGTAGTTTGATAGTAGTAGAAATTAGTAATTCCAAGCACTATTAGTTGAGCTAGTGTAACTATATATTCTGACTCCTTAGAAACCAATCTAGAAGTGGAATGTTTAACTTGGTTTGAAGACCATTACGAAACTTAGTAAGCTTGCTCTTTCTAATGAGGAGATTTTTCCCCTCTGTATCCCATCAAGTAATACCCTTAAATGGTCCTGAATATACTGATCAATCTTAACACGCAGTTTCTATCAAGCCAACTCTCAAACGTTGTTTGAGGCAGCCATCATTATAGGCTATTTTAAGTTCAAATATGAAATGGCAGATGATTCTGTTCTGTGTTCCGAGTTTAGCCCAGTTTTTTAGGCATTAGGTCCCTACTCACAACTTAATCCATTTGAATAGCGATGGTGACTGTGTTGCCCTATAAATACAGTCCTAACGGTGATATTCCTCACGACAAAACAATTGTGTTTGCATATCTTAACTCCTAGTGAAGCAGACTGCAATTTGCTAACATTGTGATGGGCACTTGAGAATGTGGCTACTGCCATAAGAATTGCACTGCATTAAAAGAATTTTGAGCAATGTCAAGTAAAAATCTGATATGTAATTGCAAACAATTCTTATATCTTAAGATAAATAAAACAACTGGCATCGTGGAAGCTTCCAGAATCTTGAACTTGTATCAGTTCATTCAACTTTATAAAGACATCACCAGTCAAGCAGCAGGAGTTCTTGCACAGAGTGGTACTTCTGAAGAAGCTGCTGAGAGTTTGATGTCTGTGTCATCTTGTCAGGCCAGCTTGTGGATGGGAAGGTATTTTATGTACTCTAGCTTCTGACCACAGTTACAACATAAATATTTTGGATGTTTTGTGTAAAACCTAATGATCAAAAATGCATGCTCCTGGCAGATGCAGACTTTGTATCATCACAAACATGAAAACTACACCTTCTCTTGTACCAAGAGCTGTAGTGTACTGGAGTGAAATTCTGTTGGTGTTACCGTACCTTAGTTTCAGAACAATTGTTCCAGTATAAACATGGTATATGTTGAATCTCCTGAATAAGGAAACAGGAGGAAATGGAATCAGCTGCAGCTACAAATCTAGGGGGTTTGACAGTGTTTGTTTAAACAGATTTTGTTATTGTTCCACTTAAACTTTCTCTTCCTCTTTTACATTTTGGCGTGTGAAAGTTCCCATCTGTTACCAGCAGAAACTCATCAATTAGAGTAATAATTTAACTTGTAAGACTGGAAAAATGTGAACTGTCTCACACATGTTGACATCCTGCTTTGTTAACTAGAGGAAAAGCAAAAGACTGAGGTCAACACCTGCAATAACTTCAGTTCAAACTGAATACAACAGCAAGAAGCTTGTCAGCCTTTCCCTGTGTGGAAATGTTGCCACCAGTAATTCCTTACCATTAACTTTCTGAATTAGTTCAGAGTTCTAACTCTGTTTTAAGTGAGGTAGAGATAGGTTTTACAAGAACAAGCAGTCAATGGTATATTTCTCTGTATCAACCCGTGAAGAGCTGGTGGTGAAGTATTTTAACAAAAGTTGCTGTGCTAGTTAACTCTCTTCAGAATGTCACAGTCTAACTGTTAGGAGGAGAAAGAGTTTGGCTATGTTTTTATTCTGCAGAGAGAGCCTATTGGTTTTTCTAAGCCAGTGGATTGCAGCATGTGTTCTTTTCACTTAATGTCCCGTTTCTCTTGTTTGGGAACAAATATTCCTAAATTACTGGCTCTTCTCAGTTAGTGAAATGCTAGAATTAGGTAGTAAACTGTGGACATATTTGGGGAAGCATATTTTCCTGCTCTTTCTCAAAGATACATGGTTATACTAAAACACGTGTGTCTGGAAATGGCCTTTTACTTCAAACAAACAGACCCTAGATGCTTATGCAAAACAACTTCATGTATCACTGAAGTCAGTGAGTAGATACAAGGTTTCCTAGGTGAGTTTCTTCAATTTTCAGACTTTGAGACCGGGAGATGAGCATCCTTGGTGTTTGTAAGCTTCATCACTTGAGGTAGTATTAGTGACGACAACAACAAAAGAGTATACTTTTCTAATGTGCTGGTAACACACTGGAATGTAGTGAGCTTGAATCTTATCCAAGTTTTTCAAGTCATTAAGGAAAATACAGGCCGAAGCACCTTCAAGTATTTTGCACCAAGGAAATCTTCTGTTTGTTTTTCCATGATGCTCTCCCCTTTGCCTAAATTCTTCTCACCTTCAGACATTTTTTTAAGCTGTGGAAGAGCTAGCATTCACTGTCCAAAAATAGCAAATATTATCTGTTTCGTTCTTCTTCTTATATTAACTTCTTCCACTAAAATATTACCCCATTTCTCTAGAACATCCATTTCTTATTCGGAACATTCCAAAATATCCATAAGTGTATTATGCTTTCTGACAATGAAGAGACAAGCGTTTCCTTAGTTTGTCACCCTTGTATTTTACCATTTCTTCAGAAACTTAGTCCTATGACTAAATCTTAGACTCCAGAAACTTTATAAATAGGGTATCCATTTTAAGCATAATTGCTTGTATATACACCAGCAAATCTCAAACATTGAAGTGTTATCAAAGGTTAGTACAGTGCATGGTGGAGGGAAATGAAAGGGAGCAAGTCCAAAGAACATGGTGAACTAATCAAATAGGGTTTTTTGGAAACTCTTGTCCTCACTGTATGTGAATCACTATCTGTAATTCTACCAAAAAAAAATCTCCTAGCATTCTACAGTAATTTCTCAAAAAGCAAATTGAAAAGGAAACCTCAAGGACCTGCTGAATAATAAACCAAAAGTGTATTAATTGCTGTCCATTAGCTGTCTAATCTGTACAGTTAAAAAAAACCACTCTGCATTTGACAGGCTCCCAAGATACCTAAACAAAAGTGGTCTGGTCAATCCTTATTAAGGTGGACTGTCTCTCCTGAAATGCCATTCTTTCTAGAATGCTCCCTCTGTGCTCCAAGTGTCAGAAGGGATTCTGAAAACCTGCAAATGTCAGAACACTTATTGGCTGTCTTGGAAAGCTAGCTGATTTTTATGATTGTAAAATTAGAAGACTTTTACATGTTTAGTTAGGTCAGTGAAAGCTGAGGATTCTCTGTGCCTTTTCATGCCTGAGGAATCTCGATAATGCAGATATTGGAGATACCACTTTTAGGAGCTTTAGATACAGATGTCTATTACTTGGGGAAAAAAATGAAGATAGATAAAACATCTGTCACGGAGAGTGATTGAGTTTTTAAACACCCCCCCCCCAAGAACACCTGGAAGTTTAACTGGAAAACCTATGGTAACAGTCAACCTGAGAGAGGTCCTAATTTGAAGGAACAGTCACAGAGAATGTATTTCAAGCTAAAACCAGCCTTTTCAGTGAGCAGTTTTGCTGTTGGCATTTTGATGGCACGTGAAATCAGTGAACATGCATTCTAGTAGCGATCCTCTTGACACGTATGTTTTTATCTGGGATAGAAGCCAATACACTGAAATTTGACAAAGTTCATTATGGAATAGCTCAGCCTGACACTGTGAAAGGAAGGCAGATCCTTCTCCTGTCTTTAATGTAAACAGTGTTTCTGTTCTTTTGCCCAGTCAAGTGATAGGTAACAGTTAAAACTTCTCACACTTCCTTGTTGATAATGGAAAAGGATTTGCATAACCCTTTACAACCCTAAAAGCACCACAGGACACAAAAAATAAATGCACATTCTAACATAGTTTAGTTCATTTACTGCTGTTGGAGGGTAGCTTGAGGCTATGTCTGCTGACACAGGCTGGGATGATGTAATTAGTCCATTCACAAAATTACATGTTCCTTGCAGATAAGTACAAGTGTTCTTTTCTGTCCATCGCTAATTACTATGAAAAATGTAGTAACTAATGTAGTTATTAGGGCATAAATAACTAATAAAGTTTATATCTGAGAGAAAATACTGTTTTCTTTTCCACAGGGTTAAACAGTTGACAGATGAAGAGGAATGTTGCATCTGCATGGATGGGCGTGCTGATTTAATCTTGCCGTGTGCTCACAGTTTCTGCCAGAAATGCATTGATAAATGGTAATGCATATTAAAGGATATTTTTTATTTTCTAGTATGTACTGGCTATTGGAGATGTTTCAGTCTGGTCTGACAGATTCCTTAGTTCCCATAAAACATGATGTCTGAGACATATGCAAGCTAATGTACATATGATACATAACAAGCTTGAGTAAAATCCAGCTGCAGCAAAGGGGAAGAAGGATTTCAGAATTTGTAAACATCTTCTGAAGAATTCCATTTTGGAAAAAGAGATGTCAAAGTATTTTTCAGTGTTTGTTTTCTTACCTCTCTGGTCTTGTAAAATGAAATTATTGAATTCTTGCTTGAAAACTAGAGGAGAAAGGGTATATGCTGATGTTGGCATGCTGTGCTTCACAGAATATCATTGAAAACCTTTTTTTAAGGAAAAAGTCAATAGTTTGTAAGACTATGCAAATAGGAAGGTAAGTTGGTTTCTCTTACTGCTTATTTGGGAAATAACTGAGTTTTTTTTTTTATTATGTTATGCTTTCACTTGAAATAAATAGCATACATTTTGCTAATTTAAGAATATCAGACTTTTCCAGGAAAATATTTCTTCTTAATAGCAATGCCTTCAAATTTATATATAATATGGATCTTAAAATGTGTGTTCAACTTCATAGTAAACTGAACAGCTTTTCAGCTTCTGCATCTGTCTGCTACACCGGTTATTGGAAAACTAAGAGCAAAAAATTGCTTTGCTCTTCTCTGACCATTCAGAAGGCCTGCAAGGATTAGGCAGGTGGTGTGGCAGTCTAGCATTAGGTGATACAGATATTCTCAGTTAAAGGCTTTTTTTGACTGGTTAATGCAAAATATTTTACATTTAAGACACGTAACCTGTGCATAAGAATTTGTTTTGTGGCTTTTTTAAAGGCTTGTCAAGGAAGTTACTCTTACAACACCGTGCTTCCACAAGGAAAATTGTAGTAAAAATCACTGGATCTCAGAGTATAACTTTCTTTTCTGAGGAAATACATTAACATCTGTCAGCAGCACAGGGCTTAGTTCTTTCCATCAACAGCAAAGGGAGCCAAAATATCAAACTTGCATGTAAACATCGATAATTAGGTGAGATGAACCGAGCCCAGAATTCTTCAGGGTTTTGACCCTTGACTGTGTAGAGAGCAGATTATATTCTACTTTGGCTAATCAGTCATCTGAACTCTTAACTAAGTTCCAGTTACACAGTTCTTTTTTTGGTATTGAATTTTTAAGGTTCATCTCTTCTTAACCTAGGCATGTAACAGAGGCTTCCAGCTCAGAAGCATCATTTTTTGGACCCCTGAGTTAGTCAGTGGAGGGGAATGGGACCCTGAGGGACCAATTCTAAACTCCAGTGGGCTGAATGACCCAGGAAAAGGGTTCCTTTTTCGCTTTATGTAGGAAGCTTATGGGGACTAGTTCCTGAAGTACCTCAGCTGAATATCTAAAGATAGGAAGAATTAATTTAGACCATGGATTTCCATTTAAACTTTCTGGGCTGGTAGCTAGATGCATTCTGTTTAACCTGAGCAAACTTGCTTATGAGGAACATCACTCCAAATTTATCACTCAAAGAATGGAGCTACATTCAGAGTTGTTGGCCAATCTTCCTCACAAGGAAAAAGTTTTTAAACAAACATAATAGGTGCTCTAATCCAGTTAACCTGCTCATTCTTGAAGTTCTCACTGGGTTGGTTGGTTTTTTTTGGTTGGGGGGTCTTTTGGCTTTTTTCAGCCAGGAAGAGACCATCAATGAAAAATCCACATTTCTCTGGCTTCCTAACAGGAGTGATCGTCACAGAAGCTGTCCTGTCTGCCGTCGGCAAGTGACTGGGGCAAGTGATTCTTGGGTGGTCTCAGATGCACCTACAGAAGATGATATTGCTACTTATATACTTAACATGGTAGATGAGGTGGGCCAGCCTCACAGACCCTGACGCTGGCCAACAAGCTGATAACAGCAGAAGCACTTGAAGCTTTCGTTTTCATGAACGTCTGCTTTCACCTTTCGTTGCCGTTCTTCCACAGTCTGTCTTTTACTTCTTGGCTGCTGTGAATCTGTGCTACTCTTTTAAAACACGAGGTGTGTGAGCCAGTGTATGTATGTGCAGTCTTAATTACTAGTCTGTACTTCCACAAAACTCTTTGATCATTAATGAAGTTTATTTTAACAACTTTTGATATTAAGTTTGACTACTACTATAGCAGCCCAACTACAGCTGCTAACTGCTGTTTGAACATCACAGTGTGCTGCTACAGAAGATGAACCATGTCAGATGTCTTGACCTCACAGTTCTTACCCTTAAAAGAATCCCTTATAGTTTCATGACAAATGTGAATAAAGACGAGTTAGTGCTAGTGATTATTAATTTGAAGTTTTACTGCTGAAACTTGAAGATGTCCCACTGCCCGTTCTTCAGTAGCCAATTATTTCTGCTTTCAGTGTTTACAGACACTGATTTCAATCTGATCTGTTACCAGCTTTAGTATTAATTAATTTAAATCTGTTCTGGAGAGTGTAGGCAGCTCTGTAAATGTACTTGTGCACTTCCCTTTATTCTTCTAACAAGATTATCTCTTAGAATAGTTTTTAAAATATTATATTTAGCATAGTCTTATTAACTTGGAAATATTAAACAGTTTCATACACAATCCTACAAAAAGTAATCAGTTTATTTATAGTTTTTTGATCAAGAACAGCCAAAATTATTTTTAAACATTAGGCATATCTGAAGAGAACTACTTTATTTGAATTAGCAGTTAAGGTGTAGTTTAGTCTGATGCTGTGGTTTTATCTGCTTCTCTTAGAGTTTTTGAGGTGATGAAACCAGCGTTATAAGGTATTCCGAGAGTTACAAGGTGATAATCTAAGGAAGGGTGCTGTGCTGTGCTTTGTATCTACAAGTGCAATATGCTTTCAGGTAGCAGAGAGAAACTTCTACTTTAACAATGTTGCTTGGCAGTGAGATGTGAATGTGATAACCTGGGAAAAGGGGTATTGCAACTGGACTGCAACAGTGTATTTCTGTGTCTAGCAGAGTAAAATGTGTAAAGGCTTGAGTTTAGACAGTCTAAAGTAAATTGTTAGTATTTATGAAACCCACCCATCTTAAGCCTCTTGCATAAATAGCGTTATGGAAATCAACTGCTATTGTAGACAATGATTTTTTTTTTTTTAATGCATATTAACAAATACTACTCTTTTAACTTGAGGCTACTGAGTGAGAAATACTCATGTGTAGCATTTGAGGGAATATCAGCATAAATCTTGCTTGCTGTAAGACTGCATTTTTAATTACCATCCTTGCTAAAATTCAATGATGCCATAAGGCTAAGGGCTTTTATGACAGAGGGGTTCAGAACTACAAGGAGTTTGCATATGTAGATTTAGTATTATGAATTTAAAAGGAATATGCACATTCAGGTTATTTATCTCGAATGACTACAACATTAATAACATCAGAGACCAGATCTGGGGAATTTCTGTTAGACTTCTATTTGCTAAGAACATGCACAGCATATGAGAGCCATCTGAGCTTGCCTTATGACACGGTTGTCAAATTTCTCATAGACATTAAGACAAGCAACATACTCTTGTGTGTATCATCTACGAGCCAGTATGACTTAGTGTGTAAATCTGTACCTATTGAAAAATCCACTTACCAATGTATATAGCTTAGAACTAATTTTTTCCCTTTGTTAATCCTTTGGTATCAATGAGGTATGCTTCAGAAAATGTATGGACAGTTTGGTTGCATAAAGGCAGTTATTATTTGGGCTGAAAATAGTTCATGGTCAGGGATTTTCCAATAAATTTGCAAATGTTCCTAATCATACACCAGTTAGGTTTCATTTTACTGTTTGAGCTTGCATTAGTCCATGGTCAGAACTTGAAAATAACCTTTGCATTTTTTAGACTTTTTATATCACTGGAACAGAAAGAGCATCTAAATTAAAGCTTCAAGCTAACTTTATTTTTCAAGTATTTCAAGAATTATACTTCTGAACTGAGATTTTATAAGTTGACTTTCTGCTGAGAACTTACATGAACTTCTTAAAGTAATTTTGTAATGATGCAAACAGGTTGTTAATTGCAGCATAATGACACTTGCAATTAAAATATAAACTAATGCAAGATTTATTTAAATAGTGAAGAAGTAAACTTTGTATTCTGTACAGCTTTTTTAATTAAGTTGCTGTAATTCTCACTGCTGTGATGTAGGTACTGTAATGTGTGCCTTGTAAATTATATGTACTGTATGTTATACAGGATAATAGGTACATTAACACTGAAAAATTAGTAACTTGGTACTGGTTGGTATCGCCTAGCTCAAAGTGCTACATTTAGCAAACAGTTTTGGAAAAGGAAAAGAAATCACATTGTCAGGGACATGGCAAAGGGCTCCAGAGGCTAGACCTTGAAAATGTCAGTTACTATGAATAGCTGTTGGCGGGGGGCATTAGAACAATCTAAACGTTCTTGTGTTAAGTAAGTGAAGATTTCTTACAGGTTTAATGTGAAATTGTAATTTAAATGTTATAGATTTGTATTAATAGCTAAGGACATTCCAGTATATTAAACTTTGTGTATAAATTGTGCAATAAAGTTACTTTGGAAGAAATGTCAAAGTTCTTTTAAGCTTAAGGAATCTTTTGGCTTTGATACCATACAGTCTGACAACCGAATTTTCATTTATATATAATTCCATTGTACAGGTGGTGTTGTTAAAAGTATGCCATTATGAATTGGGAGTCTCTTAAACTTTTAAGTGTAATACTAACAAAGTAGCTTAAATGCAGCTCTGCAAAAAAGACAAGACTCGCTATGATTCTTCTATTTTTCTTTTAACAAAACAAATCGATTGGAACATTCTGCAGTGATGGGAGCAGTTAAACAACTACTTCTTAAAAGGACAGTATTAAGGGTCAAGTTTCTTTGGGGAACAGATTTTTTTTTTCCCCCAAGATATTCCATTGTGTTTCTGATAGGACTGTAAGAATGTAAAAATTTGTAGTATTCTTTCTTCTCAGATTTTTCCTGTTTTTTAATAAGAATTGAAGTATATAATTAATGTAATTGTTTCCTCTGTCTAGTTACTTGGTTTATCTGTTTGGATCTTTCGAAGCCAAGTGAGAAATGGGAGAGGAATTCATTAACAGATCAGGAAATTAAAATTGGAAAACTTACCAGTTGACAGATACACTGGGAGGTAGGTGTGCTTGAGGAATGAAACAAGTATTTGTATTTGCTAGGCTTCAAGTTTAGACACCATATTAATGTAATGTGAATGTTTCTTTTTTTAGTGGGAAATGGCATATTTAAGAGTATTCGGTATATAAAAGTTTTCTAACCCATACTCATTCCAGTTCTGGAAACACAAGGCAGCCAGTGAGGTATCTGTGCTGTCGGTTTGAACTGCACTGTTAAATTCCACTGCCGTGTAGCTGTATGTAGCTTATTTTTAGGAGGAACATCATAGCTATGGTTCTTTGTGTCCCTTTGAATCCTGGAACAGTTGCCTCCTTGGGGAGCCTTAAAGGTGCTTGAAATGTATGTTAACCTATCTGGCCTTAATTCTTGACACTGCATATACATCCACTAAATACACATGTTCTGTTATGGAACTAATTATATTTTGAATACTATTACAGTAATTAATTATTTTGTTTGGTTTTTGGTTGTTAAAATATTCTTGAAGATAACTTACCATAAGGTTTTATCCTCACCTGTTTTAAGTGATGCATTCTTACAAATGTGTCATAAAACTAGGAATTTCAAAAGTAAATTTTTAAGTTGCAGTTTGTTCAGATGTTTGCTTCTAAGGCCTAGAACGTATCATGCAGCAACATCCTCTAAAGACTGAACATTCTTTTCCTGTCACTACATGTAGCTGAAATTCACTTGAATGGGACAGTGGTGTTTTCTGGTTACCACAGCCTACAATCACCAGATAAGGACTTTTGCTGTGAACTAGCCACCTCCCAATGGATTCTGTCTGTGAGGCATCTGACAACAGGTCGTATCTGAGCTGTCAAGATGTTAATTAGCTGATAACTGCTTACCTATTGCTTGCCTCACTAACTAAAATATTAAACATTGGGTATGGATTTTGTAGGAGTTAAATTTAAAAAAAAAAAAAAAAAAAAATCACTTTTGTGAACTTGGATTGAACTTTGCCCAGTGTGTGTCTGGCAGAATGAAGCATACAGGTAATTAAATGAGCAGTCTTCTTTGGTTCAAAGCGCTGTTTAAAAATACAAGGTGTTTTTATGAATTAGGCTTATATAACTCAGAAAGTTGCCCTTCTAGAATTTGAGTGTATGCGGAACAAGGTAATGCTTTGTTAACAGTCTATGTTTTGATAAAACAGTCTATGCTTCTGTGCTGATGTGGTTCCAACCCACTTCAATAGACCTTCCAAAACATATTTAAATTTAAAAAAAACACCCATTAGTCATGGTTAATGACTAATGAATTAGCGGTTTAGTGTCTTACTATTATATATCCACTATTCTCTACGCTGCTTACCATTGATATTTAGTGCTGAGAGGTACAGGGAGAAACACACATTCTTCAGTTAGGTGAAGTTTAGATGAAGTTAGATATTCTTCTGCTTCATGAGTGTTGCTTGTGTACAGAAATAAAGGGTTTGTGTACAGAAAGACACATTTAAATCTTAATCCAAAAATCCTTATAATATTTCCTACTGAAGAAAGTAATTTGTGTTAAACCATTTTTCCTTAGATATCATCTTGACTGCAGCAGAATGTCTATGTTAATATTAACTACTTATTTCAATTTGTCACTTGCTGGCTTCTTAGTTGTGTTATTTTTGTCAGATAAAGTTGTTCTGTGTACTGCTTAAGATTGTTTCAACTGTGAGAGTCAGAACTGCTTTCCTGCTCCAAAATTCAGGTGTTTTAACTCTCAGTTTCATATCAAGATGAGGCTCCAGGATCAGGAAGAGGAGCTGCATACCCTACCCTGACACCCAGTCTGGGTGACAGGGAGACAGGGGGGCAGCCCCGTAATAGAATTTCACTTCAGGAGTTAATGCCAGGTCTTCTGTTGGTACAAACCAGAACAGTTGGTTTTCGTTAACACTGAATTGCTTTAAGTCAGCTAAGCTCTTAGCTCCTTCTCCTAAATATTGCTTATTATCTTATCTATCTCCACTGGGGTTTTTTTAAGTTTTCATGATGTGGTAGTCCCTAATTTTGGTTTAGTCTTCTGTACTGCTAACAGTTTAATTGCATAGGTTTTTAGTTCTACTTAAACGTGGAGATCTTGAGCAGTTGCGATTTTGAGAGGTATACAGACACAGAAACCCTACCCCGTACTCTTTTATCATTTATTTGTGTAATGTTTAATGCTTCCACAAGAGGCAAAAGATAAACATCGTTTAACCCTAGCACAGAAAGAAAAAGACAATTTTTACAGACATTCCTCCCCCACCCACCTTTCTTAAACTAGGCACATAGAACAGAAAGGTTTAGCCACAAGAAAAGAACAATGATAAGATAAGGTAGCTCTGGGGTGAGAAGACAATTGTATTATCCAGTGGCACGGCAAATGCCTTGTTTGCTAAAGTAACAACAGAATGGAAGAGCATCGCTAGAAATTGTTCAGATAAAGCTGTCAAATAACCACAATGTTATGAAAGTATGAAATGCTCTGAGCTAATAGATTTAAGGAAGTCTGAATAATGTTTGAACCTTAACATCAATGACATTATGAGAAAATCAGATGCTCTACCTTTCTTAAGCAACGCCTGCCCATATCACCACTGGTATCACATGGTGATCTTCTAGTCCCTTTGTGTTTGAGTAAAACATAAGCTGTGGTGTAACCAGGTTTGATCTCAACACTGTCAGGGGCTGGGGGGAATCAGCAACTGCCCAGTCTTACATTTGAGGAATTCAGATGTCAGGAACGCCAGGGCGCTGGATCTGCCCTTCGTTACGTACATACCTAAGACTGCAAGTTTATTCTGAACAGCCATCCATTAGAGCAAAAGTGCAACTTTAAAAAATAAAAGAAGCTGAAGTTTAAGAACAGAGCTTGAGAATTCATAACTTTTGCCTAATTAAAAGATGACCAAAGGAGATGCAGTAGTAGAAGCTTGAAAGGATGCTGGTTTTTTTCCCTAAATATAACACCATTAGCTTAATTTACCTTTAAAAGCAGTACACAGGAAAGCACAGAAAGTGGTCATGGCCACTTGTGTGGTTTTGTTATTACTGTCAAAATCCTGATTACTGTCCATTAACTGAATATTCAGATGCAGTTGGTTTTGGGTTTTTTTCTTGAATAAGAGCTACAGACATATTAGAACCTGATGTGTTTGAGATACGGAAAGATGAAAAGGTATTACATGTACATGAATTCGGTATAATATTAAGGAAACTAAGAAATCTAAGTGACAACAAAAGCAGCTCTAACAGCAGTCTTCAGGAGAAACAACACAAGTAAAGCCCCTTTTAACAGATGAAAATACTTACCATTTAAATTCTTTAAACCAAGCATGTTGCTTATTTAGCCTGGATGCAGTTGCTTTTCTCAGGTAAATATCTTGATAATTTACTAGTACATGGAACTAATGAAAACAGAAGACTTCTGCATTTTATGCAGCTAAAATGCTCAAACCACTCTTCAGACTTCATCCGAAGAAAATTACACGTGCTGGTCTTGATAATGTATTCTATGAACTGCTGAAGTTCCTAACAGTGGGGCCAGTAGGCATTGCTGACTGAGAACTTTGGACAATTTTATTATCATCCAGCTGAGCAGTGTAGCATGGTCTCACATGATTTTTAGCTGCACAAGGAATACAAAATCTGGCACTAGCTGAACACTGCAGACATTGGGCAGGCTCACTGAAGAGCTGAAGTCAAGTATCCCACCAGTCTGCAACCATACTCTGGATGAAGAAAATCTGCAATCACTGCAGCTCCCTATGCATGACACTGGCTAACTGTGATGGTGACTGGATGGCCAGGACTCTGCCCCTGTGCCTCGGTCTCCCTCAAAGCAGCCTTACTGCCAGGCTGCTTCCTAAGGGTCTTTAGGTTTAATGTCTCTTCTGGGGCTCTTACAGAGCTGCACAGTTGCAGGAGGCGATAGGGAGTTCATCATCCCTTCTTTGGTGCCGCCTCCCTGTAAGCACCATTCAGGACAGCAGGTATATTTTAAAAGTGTCCTTGTAGGTATTGCTTTCAACTGCCACAGCTCATGTCTTCAATGCATATATACATTTATGCCATGAATGAGTTGTTTGGTTCTGGTGATTTCACCACTGCTATTTCTGACTGCTCAGCTTCTTAAGGGAAAGATGTTAGGTGCCCAACCTGCGGGAGAAGGGGCGGGCCTAAGAAATACAAGTGGCACAAGACATCTGATGTAGTAAAACGTGCAGGGTTCTAGGTCTAGTGAGGCTCGATTGGCTAGGATTTGTTACTTACGTTTTATTCATTAATTCTGAATTACTGTTCTAAGATGCCTCCCCTCTCTATGTATTCTATTAGATACCCAGGTCTCTAACCGGGGAGTCAAGATCCTACCTTAGGGACCAGGCCTTCAAATTAAGCAGTGTAATGTTGGACTTAGAGGCATCAACATCCTCTGCTGCTCCTAGCCTCAGGTCTTTTTTGGTGTGAAACTACATGCAGCTTTACAATACCTAGATGCTATCATGTTATTACCTTTAATCCTTTCTGAATGAGTAGTACTGTGTCTTAAGAAGGATGATCAAACAGAAAAAAGATTGAAAGTAATAAATATTCCAGTAGCTGTATTTTACTGGCCACTCCACTGTAAGTAAAAAGTGGAATGTAACATGATTTGAAATGACATATTTCAAGCGGGCTAGCTTCTGTATAAATAGACAGTTTGACGTCTCATTCACCTCTAACTGACTAAAATACAAACTAACACATATGTAAAAAGATGTCAGAAGTAGGACCAGAACCCGGGTCTGGAGTTTCTACCACTGATGCATAAGAACACTTCCTTTGTTCAAGTAAAAAATTTCTCTTTACATGCAACCAAAATTATCTGCATAAATTTCCAAGTAGTTTGAACTGGCATATCCACATATTCCTGTTACAAAGCAATTAAAAAGTGTTCTCCACTCTCAAGGCAAAGTTTTCATGATATAATTAGACTCATTATTACAATGTACAACGGTGACACCATGTTTTCTACCTACTAGGTTAAAAAGCATTAATCTGCTGTTCTTCACAGACATGCTACATGGCAACAGGAAGTAATTAGTCATTAAACAAGACTACCAGATTTTGGGTTTTCTTGTTTTCCAGTATAACTGCTGAAACATTAAGATAAAAACTGTGTCAGAACACTTTCCAGAATGAAAGGGTAGCCTCAAAATTACACACCCCATACAAACTGCTAATGAATAAAGGGTTCAACTTGGGAGTGTTAAATGCCACGGTCGCTAGCAGGACAAAACCAGGCGCGCGTGTACTGCCAGCATCTGCACGATCCGAAGGTGCGTATCACAGATGTGCTGTGAATATTCTGGTGTTTTCCAAGGTACGATATAGTGCACAGTTGAGACAGTATGAAACAAATATTACATGATTCTGGGTTTGCATTTAATATTTACAGCAGTCTTACAAAGCCTAATATTTGTAGAAACTGAAATTTACTGCATGAGAATAATGCAGTATAAGATAACAGCAAATGCTGTTTACCTTCCATAGATACTCTATTTTTCTCGGTCTACTGTTCAGTTATGTCTTGGTAGCATCAAAACCAGATGATTCAATGTTAATAAGCATCTTATCCTGCTTAGGAGTGAAATGTTCTGGTTTGTTTGAGTTTGTGACTACTTTGACAGAGTAGAAATCTCTTCTGTTTTCATAGCATCAGACAGGAAACTCAGTTCATTGCACAGTGTCTCATACCTGAAGGCCATCCGGATCTGTGCAACATTTGTCTTTCGAATGTCATTTCCCTCAGGCCCTTCTTTACAGTAATTCACCCCTAAGAATTTTTGTTTTTCCTGTGAACAGGATTAAACATAAAAAGGAAGAAATCAGTTCAACGGCTTTAATTTATTGTATACCTGAGTATTTCTTTAATAACTCCAGTGCAAGTGAAAAGAGCAGCTTACACAAGCTGGCCATTGAACTTTACCTCAGAGTTTTAATGAGTTTGGGAGATTAAGACCAAAGTTTATATATACAGTTACTCAGCAGTCAACTCTGTCTAGTTTGCTAAAACCTTTTGTGCTAGCATGCGGTCTTCACTACTACGTCTCTCATGTGAGAGATCAAAAAGAGCCTTAGGTTTCTTTTGTTAGTTAAATGTTGCACAAGAGGAAAATTAGTAGTTGTCACTAGAGAATACTGGAAGAAACAACAGAATATACTTATAAAATACAACATTAATATTTCTAATGTAAGACTGCACGGCAAATAGTTCATTAATATTTTTGGAAAAGAGGACAGGGATGTGCACAAATACATCACATAAGCAGCTAATATTAAATCTTCAGACTCCTGACTTCTCAGTTCCTACTTGCCCTAATAATTCACAAAAGAGATTTTTTTCAGCCATAATTACCTTATCCGACAGTCCACTCTGTAGTACGCTGTTTCTTGCTATTTCACACAAGTCACAGGTACTTAGTTTCCACACCTGGGCTGCAATAGCATATTCTTCCATGAGCGCCTCCTGTATCATCAAAATGTGTTTAATATTAAATTGTATGTAAATAGATAAGATGTAAGTGGGGATATGTACACATTACTAATTAACGAATTTACACACACTCTTTAGATAGCTGTGAAAAATTAGAGGTTTAAGACTTTAACATCACAATTACTAGCGAACAGAATTCTTTACTTGAAATTTCCAAAGGGCAACTATTAAATAATTAATAGGTGCTGGGTATCCAGTTATCTTAGTCTAAGAAATTACAGCCTGCAGTCCAGCTCTTTAGAGGCATTTATTAAGCAATTTCAAATGAGATCCCAGGGTATATAAACACCTCAGAGGATCTAGTACTAAATATTTAATGAATATGTACACAGATAGCAGGGCAATTTCTCACTTCTGACCTTACACACACTTTTATCATTTATTTCTCTACGGGCTGTCATGTCACAGCTGGGGATCTTCCACGTTATGTGTAACTTGGCTGGTGCTGAGTTATATCCATGCGGAAAGCCCCCACAAAAGCTCTCTGTCTTTTCTAGCAGAGACATGTCATGGGCCAGAAGCAAGCCTGGGTGAAGCCCACCAGAGCTCAGCTTGCCCTCAGAACGCACCTGAGCTATGTACAGGCCACTCTGAGGCACAGCATGACTCAGGTCACTGCTGACTACAAAATCTGGGCATCGAAACCAGTGACCAGGCATTTCTGGCCTCCCAGGCCACCCAAGGGCAAGAATCAGTTTCAGTGCACTGAGCAAACAGATGACACGTCATCTTCAGAGAGTTCACATCATGTTTTTGTAAAGTACTTCCCCAGATTTGTTAGTAAGGAAACTGGACTTTCCTGGCTCTAGAGGATTGTTTATGAAGGCTCAAACCTCCCTTCAGCCTCATCCTTCATTCTATACTTAACAGCCAACACTGGAGAGGCAAGAGTACAAAACAAACATCATTAGGAAATCGGACATTTCCCTCTGAAACCTAACAGTGACTGAGAATGAGGAAGAATAATGAATAAAGTGACTGAAAGACATGAAACTTTATATCTAAGCAGTGATATAAAATAGCTTTCAGGTCATTCTGCACCTATGTGGTACTGTTGCTGAATTGAAAGACAAGTGCTTTTTGCAATTCTTACCTTTGTATAATGAAACTGCATGGGATCATCTGTGGAGAGAGAGACACAAAGTCCCTTATGTAGAAATTCCCGTAGTGGATTTTTTGAATACTCCAAGAATAGGCTGTTGTTACTAAGTGGAGACATAGCAATGGGTATTTGTGCAAGATAATAAAGGTACTGGAGGACAGGACTCTGCAAAACAAAACACAATCAGCATTTAATGGTACTATGAGGTAATGACAAAAAGGAGGATTTCCCTTGGATAAAATGGAAACAGTATTACAGAGGGAGGACTGAGAACAAAAAAACTAGGCTGACACTAAACCAATTTCTTTAGAAAATAAAGTCTGAATTTTAAATGTTGCTCATCTTTATAAAAATAACTGACATTCTTCAACATATATGCCATCTTCTTTTTAAAAATATGGTGCCTAATATTACTATAGATTAGTAATAATATGTGTCTATTAAGGGCACTGCATTTGATACTATGCATACTGACAGTCCCAGAGAACAGATGTGTAAGAACTGGTAAGGAATTAGTTATTTTAAAAACTTGACATGCAGTCCAATAGGTAAATTTTAGGAGCAGAAGTAGTTTTAGTTTATTAGAAGTCATGTATTGCTGTTGCACATAATATAAATAACCTGTGGTCACCTCATCTTTATTACTAGTTTTGGCTTAACCAACCTGTGAATGTAACAAGTGCCATTAATATTATTATCTGCTCTGCCAGGTTATTGCACTGAGCTAAGCAGGAGAGAGTGAAGTGGAGAATGCATACAGCCTTAGTATGACTCTGTCTCAGTCTAATTTTAGGAATTACTGGTTCTGAGAATGATTTTAGGCAACATGTGTCTTTTTTCTTGGCTATGTTGAAAAATACAGAGAGAATTTTCCAGCATTAACAAGAAATTCCAATTTATAAGAGAACTCTTTCCAACAAATTACCACAAACTCAGTGCACCTATGCCACCCACTGACCAATTATTTTAATTACAAAACAGTGGCCTGGGGATGAGTTAAGTGATAGTTTTCATTAACTGATACGCCAGGAAGGATGTTTGTCCTGTCATAACAATTAAGTTGTATATAAAATATTGCTATGTTAAATTTCTTGATCAAGTGATCCCAGTTACTCTAGATATAAATAATCAAAACCTTAATGAACTTCTGAATGAACTCTGAAGTACAGGGAAGCCAGTCAGGGAAAATTACCTCTGTAACTCTACAGTAGAAACTAAAGCTTTTCCTAAATTCCTCTGGGACTTAAACAAAGTAGTAGTAACAAGTCTAAGCAGTTTTTTCCATGTAATTTTAGCTCTGCTTGGAGTAACCAAAACCAAGTCCTTGACATATCTGAACAGTATGAACAGTCTTCCCTATAAAGACATAGCTTTAAAATATTCACTTAGGAAAAGCTGTATGCTGAGCTTATTTATTTAATAGAATCATAGAATGGTTTGGGTTGGAAGGGACCTTAAAGATCACCCAGTTCCAACCCCCCTGCCATAGGCAGAGACACCTCCCAGTAGGGATGGAGCACCCACAACTTCTCTGGGCAACCTGTTCCAGTGTCTCACCACCCTCACAGTGAAAAATTTCTTCGTTACATCCAATCCAAATCTACCCTCTTCCAGTTTCAAGCCATTACCCGTTTGTCCTATTGCTACATGCCCTTGTAAAAAGTACCTCCCCATCTTTCCTGTAGGCTCCCTTTAGGTGCTTGAAGGCTGCTAGAAGGTCTCCTCAGAGCCTTCTCTTCTCCAAACTGAACAATCCCAACTCTCTCAGCCTGTCCTTGCAGGGGAGGTGTTCCAGCCTTCTGATCATCTTCGTGGCCCTCCTCTGGACCCACTCCAACAGGTCCATGTCCTTCTGTTAGAGGCCCCAGAGCTGATTGCAGTACTCCAGGTGGGGTTTCTGATCAAATTGAAGTTACTTGTGCCTTGCTAAGAAAAGTAATTTTGAGCTGCCCAGGTAGAGTCAATTTGGTGCCTGCTGTTTGAGTAAGCGAGTCTAAGCACATAGTGATTAGTTTAAGTGAGCAACCATGCAATACCTTCTTCAAGAGTAATCCATGAGAAATGTTGTCTGCTGTCAGAAAGGCTGATACAAGGTGTGTGATAGACCCAGCTTCTCCGCAGTGAGGTCGAAAGAGGAAGGTACACATGCCTCTTTCCCTGAGGAGATTAAAAGCAAGTTCTACTAACAAAAAACACTGCTTTTCATCTATTTTGTATGTAATCCCAATAAAATGGGAATTAAATGAAATTACACATTCTTGTACAATCTGACATGATATCTAGTCAGGCCTACTGTTGGCTGCTGTCAAAAGGTGCATGTCCCTCTACCCAAGCCCTTTCCACCGCCTGACATTAGTCACACTTCTTTCCTTCCCCAGTTACATCTCATTTAGCAATTGTTTAGCTACTGGGTGAACAGCTATCGAAGTGATTTCAGTTGAGGGAAATGGCAGATGGAAAGCTAAGTGAACTGATGCAGCCTGTGGCTGCATAATTCCTAGATTCAAAATGAGGGAAGAAGTGGAAGCACATTACCAAGAGTTAGCTAACACTACCCAGTGTGATGACAAGCTGCCTTCTCACCAGGTTAAGTGCAGCATAAAACCACACCCTCAGCAGCGCAGAGATGATCAAGGTGTGTCAGTTATTGCACCATATAATTTCTTTCACTACACTGTAATTTCTAGAATTATTTTATTTTTAGCATGTATATTAAAAATTATGTTGGATTTTAGGTATAATGGACCCTGTTATTCATTGCAGACAAATGTCCTCTAAGTACCTGGAGATATTCAAAGAATTTCAACAAGGACTGCGAGAGTGTAAGGCAGTCCTAGGATGGAAGTTTAGTAATGTTTCTGCTGAAAATGGATGTGAGGATGTAATCCGTCCCTGCTGACTTTGCTAATACAACCAGATGTACAAAAGTGTCCGGTAATGGGCTGGCTGTAGCGCCTCAAATACTCAGTATGTTTAACAGGATGAACAGTTTTACTGACTCATTGATGAATCGTGTCATTATCTCACCTTGCTGTAAAGAATATTTAATGATCAGGGAGGTTTTCAAACAACAGTTGAAATGATCTTGAGGTACCCAAGAAGACAGAATTCTGACAGAATCTCTGTCTTTGGAAAAGAAAAAACATGGACTACAGAGAATGTAAAGGAAGTCAGGAAGAAGGCATGACTTGGATATCTGCTGTACTGTGTCCTTTCCGTTACAGAACTACAACTAACAACTAGGCCTGTTTGTTGCAGGTACAAGGTAATTTTTATTACGAGTTTTGTTTATGTAGGATGGTAGATAAAGAAATGCTTGAGGCAGTAATGGGAGAGAATAAACAACATTGTGAATGTTTATTTGGATAAGACCTGTTAAAATCGCAGATCTGTGCACCTCCTATAAGAAAATCTCCAAATGTTTTATAAATAATAACGAACCAAATCCTTGCAAGGTAAGCAATGACTCCGTAGTATCACTGGATAACCTCACTGTACCTTGGTTTGAGTCAGTTGTGCCGATCACTCAGTGAGTCAGCCACCAAGTCAGGAACATAACCTCAAGTTTAATTTCAGGCTTTACTGAGCCTGATGCCAAAGTCTGCTTTTACAGTCATGACCTCACGTTCAGTATCGTAACTCCCTGCATTGCTTGCCTAGATACAGGTCTTAAAAGTAGTAAAACTGAATGAGTCAATGAGCTCGCTAACGTTAGTTAGTTAGATACGCAATTTGTAGTTAATGTCCTCCTTTGCCTATCTTTGACAACAGCAGCAGCCCTTAAACCAGTATTTTGCAACATAACTTTGTATCTCTTAGATTACCAGGAGATAGCAAGCTACCAAGAGGTACATTGTATTTGGAAATCCACTGTGAATACAAGCAAAGAACAAGCCAATTTTGTGGGGCTTCTTTTGATTTGTTTGGTACATTCAGGTTTAAGGAACTGGCAAAACAAAAATACCCACAAATGCCAAACCAAGATATTAATCAGAGGCCTTTATTTCTGAATATTTCATTTGAATTCATTTTGCAGTTAATGTTTTCAGACTAACTCATGTACTCCTTTTGGACTCTTTAAAATAATTCAAGATAACCTTTGCTTCAAAAGATATATGATCTATACACTAACTTAGATTGAGACCAAGATTATTGATTTTTCTTTCTGGAAGCTTGTAAAAGAGGAAAATGACTACTTACTTCCTAAGGTTGTTTAGCAGCATGATGTTCACATACATATAATACAGATAATAACTGTACGGGGGATTCTTCTCACTGGTCCAGAGGTCAGGGTTAAGGCTCTTGTCGGAGAACATATGGCCACTATGTTTGGATTCATCATCCACACTGTCAAAGCCAGTCACCTGGTGGGAGAAGAGATACAGAGAAATCAGCGTTTTCAGGAAGTAAACTTCAGCGTTACTTACTCTTGCTTCATTACTTGCTTCTACAAAGAATCTAGTCCCCTTCCTTCATTGCCCTCCTTACGCTAGCAGTCCTGCTGCTCTGCCCTCCTACTGTGCCATGCAGACAGCAGGAATAATGTCTTCTCTCAAAGGAAGTTCCACCCATTTTTTTCTTCTGAGACAAGTAGGTGGCCCAAGTGCATAAAAGCCTTCAGACTCCTGTTGGGGGCACAGGCCTGTAAGACTCCCTCAGATTCTGATTATAATCCTTTAAACTCATCTGCTTTGTTGTTTGAAAAGCCACTGAAGGCCAGAGGCTCCCGGAAAACCTCAGGGTTCTGATTTGGAACATAGAAATGTCTCTTTTAATCACATTCCAGCAGCTCCATCCCACCTCTGTCCTGAGCACTGTCAGGATCTACACACCGTTTCCCTTCAGTTGCCTCTTTTTTGGAGGCCATTCCTAGAGACAAGCCTGGATTATGATGTTCCTGCTGCACAAGAGCATGCAAATCATTTTTGGTCATTCTTTATAGAGATTACGGAAAGGACAAATAAATAGCTGTTGAGCTGTTTCAGAGGAAATAAGTATTTGACAGCAGGAACTTACCAGGTTTTCATTAAATTGTATGTCAGGGCTTTAAAACAATAATAAAAGTAATCTCTGGAGGAGAAAGCTTTTTTAGTGTCTGGAAACAGCTGTGGACAAACAAAATTTATGAGTAGGAGAGGATCCATTTCATGTGAGACAGAAAATCCAAGCATACTTACATATTTGAGGAAAAGGTGCAATTCTTTGTGGTCTTTGGGATTAATTGTTGCTTCAAACAAAGGTACAAAGATGTTCTCCAACATCTTCCCAAAACTAGGCAGAATATTTTTTGATCGAAATATGTCACTGAAAGGGAAAAAATATACATGGTTGTGACCATTCTTTACTCAGCTTATATATTCTCTTCCACTTCCACATATTCTGTTATTTTTGTATATTTTACCGCTTCAGTTCTCCCAGGATTCAGAAATTCAAAGTTTATGTCAGGGCAGGGATTGTCTCTGTGCTCCATTTCTGGCACTGCCTGGCACTCTGCTCCATCCAGGCTCTGCTGAAGGTCCTGAGTACTCCAAATATAGAGACAGTATGCAGGGGTAGATGCTGTCTCAAGAACAGTGACCCTTTCCTTTACAGCAATCAAAGTACCAATAGGGGAGATAAGGAACTACCTCTTGTGAAAGATTCTGTTTTCCAAGTTGTAACCACTCCAAAATGAAGTAGAAGGTTCTGCTTTAGTGAGCCTCTCAGAAAAGAGGTACGATACTTCAGTGTGCCATTAAGTGCATGACTTAATGGAAGCGTTGACTCTGCTACATACATAAGAAATTGCTACGTAAGAAATTAAAGGAGAGAAGCTTTCTCCATAATGAGAAACACACTCTGGGGGATGTGTGTGACCATGACAGCTCTTTCTCTGCTCACATTCCAGCTACGCAGTTTCAAAACATGAAGCTCAGCTATTAAGGCTGACAAAATTGTCGTGAGAGACTATATGACAATATATAGTATTAGAAACAAAGAACCATTTAATAAAGTCCCAAAGGATGCTTAAAAACTAAGAAAAGCTGATACTGATTTAAGCTAGCAGATCAGCAATCTGGGTTGAACTTCCAAGTTCCCTGTCAAGTAGTCACTGATTTTGAAGAAGTTTGATGATAACAGTTTTACAGAGCATTTTCTACTCCTTTATGGAATTCAGGAATTTATTTATTTTCAGTACTAAATTGCATTTTACCATGCCTTCGAATGCAGCTTCATTTCTCCCAGTTGTAAATTTTGGTTTTAGTATCTTCAGACTTAGAAATAACTCACTGTAGTATTGAATAGCTTCATAAAGAGTAGATTTAAACCCCATCTCTTGTCTTCCACCCCCAGACTGTCAGGAAAACCGCAGCAATGGTCAGGAATAAATTTCCCAGGCTGTTGCTTATAAATAGAACTACAAGACAGCTCATAAACCATCTAAAAAATATCAGAAATTAGAACAAATCACTGGTATGATTTCAAACTGTTAAAATTACCAAGAGCTCCTGATTACTTACTAGATTCTGGGAACCTGAATTATCCAGCGCATATTAGGGGAATAAACTTTATGCTTAATGAACCATTTTGCCAAGTTCAGCCATTCATCTGGAGACCGTCCATAAATGGATAAGCGGGGTTCTGTATACTGGTACTTACTTTCTTCTAGTTCACGGGCTACTTCCTATTAAGTAATAAATATATTTGCTTTAATGTGGACACTGAAGATCATTTACAGCCAGTCGTATATTTATCATTGTATTTTCCTCAGATCAGACATAACTCTTGTCACCCCTTAAAGATACAGGGAATCTCTTGTCTATTAATCCATTATTTTATTTTAGGCATCTAAATATTCTACTAGCAAGCTATCTCAGATATCACTTGAATATAACTAGCTGTATCACGTAGATTAGAGGACAATATTCTTGTGCAGTTAGTAATAACACCTTTGTAAGACATAGGTTTAAAATTGGTAAATTAGAATGACGTTATTTAAACTGTAGTAAATGACTACAGAATACACAGACCAATGGAGGATCTGACCGACAATCCATGGGAGTGAGCAATTTTAAGGCCATTAATTTTAGACAAGCACTTCTATACATCTAAGAAGAGCTGGCATCTAGTTCATGGTAACTACTAGTTACTTTTTTTGTAACAAATAAATCTGAAGCCCATGCATGCATGTGGAGATAAAAGATTTAAGCAGAGGTGCTTCCCTAGCTCCTTCCCTAGCAGCTACCACTAGCCAACTACATCCTAACAAAATATTAAGCCAGTGAATTGACCCTTGACTGCTCTGTGTTAGTTTGAAACTGCACACAACTCTGCTTTGAACTCATACCCACACAGATTACGTGTATGAGTTTCTAATTCACAAAATTATTTAGAAAGCAGCAGTGGCTAACTTAGCAGAGGTCTTTCTCTGATGAATTGCCCAATACCTGGAATCACTTAACCATCGTGTTAGCTCTAGACACAATTACAACCACAAATCCTTTACAAACCTTCATTTCTCTACAGCTGGAAAAGCTTGAAACATATTTACCTTGACCATACGAGCAAAATATTCACCACCAATGTAGTTCTCAGTTTTCAAATACAAGTCCCTCAGCTCACTAGCACCAACTGGATTGTACTTGGAATTGAATTTGTCAAATCGATGAAACGTTTGACGACCCTGAAGGAGGAAAAAGCCCAAATAAGCATGGTTTTAAGTACACACAATAGTTTATAAATTAAGTTGCCTAGCAATAAAACACACAGAAAAGGCCAATGCTAACTTACTTCAAACATGCAAAGTAATGCATGAGTTCAAATTCTCATTTAGTAAGTTATCACGCAAAAATTGTAGAAACCAGAATGTCACACTTAGAAAACTTAGCTTTTTTTCATTTATTTTGTCATTTTAATAGACTTACTGCATGGACATCTAAGGAGTCTACAGTGAGGTCATAAGGGTCCATATGAAGGCTTTCAAAGACTTGCTTTAAAGTCATCTTCTTGCCTTTTTTCTCTGCAACAATCCTGTTGGGCTCCGTTTGATACGTGTGCTTAATAAACCTCAATAAGTGTTTCTGGTTCATGCAGGCAGCAGCATGGATGTGAGTATCAACCTGAAATCAAAAGGTTATTCATGCTCATCGTCTGTATACATAAATTTAAATTAGCAAAGTATGTATGTCAGTAACAACAATGACTAAAGCCTTCTAAAATACTCCTTCAGTAACAAATGCATTAGTGCCTTAGCAAGCAAAAATTTTTCAGAACTCTGAGATTTTGGGTTTGGAGCAATTATGCAATAAGCAGAACTATAAATAAAATAGTCCTCAATTAATAGTTTCCTATTTAAATAAGAACATCTTCAACATGGTAAGATACATCATAAGTGCCCGTTACAGAACCTGGGTTCAGATTAAATTTGGTACTTCCTTAAAGGACACTGATCCTTTGGTATCCTTTTATTCATCCATGAATCGATTATGTCTTTCTAGCTATCACTGTACTTATAACCATCCTCTGACTGAAAGGCCCTGGAATTCTCAGCCATTTCCAAAAGCATAATTCATGTATTTCAGCACATGAAACGTCTTACATCACTGCAACTGCAAAATGTACTATTGTCACTATTTTTTCCAAGTTTAATTATAATACAGCAACTCATAATGCTGACAGATTTTTCAGTTTCTTCAGATCTCTTCACACACTAAGGGAAGTGCAGGCTCCTCAGAAGGGCTGAAAGCAGTCCTTCAGTTTTTTGTCAAACTCCCATCTTTCATAAACATTAAGAAAAACCAAATGGTTTCCACAGATGTGCTTTTCTTTTGCTCAGAAGCTTTCGCTACTATTGGGAGAAAAGCAAGAAACGATTACTGTCGTGGAGTGCACAACTCGAAGTGCATGACTAATGTACAGTAAACAATGCTGTGTCTAAAATAGTGAAACCAGCTCTGCTTAACAGATTCGTATACTCACAGTACTTGTATAGACATTTGAACCCAAGTGCATTATACATAGGCTTACTCAGGTTAATAAATTCTGTTTTAGAAACAAACATTATTTACTACAAACTCTTCCTGGACCAGTGAAACACTACAAACTACTAGGCTTGGTCAGCTTATGTGGGAGAGATGCCCTATAAGCTCTAAAACATTCGGGAAATGGAAGTCATGAACATAGACTACCAAGTGTAGGGAACCTGAAAAAATGTAGTTTCAGAATGCACTAGTTCCAGTGGTGGCTCAGCTACTGGAATTAATAAGTTCTGGAAAACCAAAACAAAACACTTGCTCTTTATTTAAATCAACATGAATTCACAACTGTTGGGAGGGCAAGGACAGAGAGCAATGAGACATTTTATTTATTTTTGTTTGCTTGTATGTAAGGATCACATGACACAGTAGTAACCGTATTTCTTTGGAATACCTGCTTCTCTTTGAAAAATAATTCTCTCAAGTGTGCCTCTGCAATCCTGTACACTCCTGTGAAATCTCCAGTCCCCACCAGCATATCACACATAGCTCTGTAGCTATGCTAACCACATCAGGCTCATTCTCTGAGAACCAAGTCTTCTGTTGGTTTGGTTTTTTTTCTTTTTCCTCCTCCCTCTCCCTAAACATTTATTTCCCAAGAGTTAAAAGACTTTCTTGGAGTCTCTTACATGCTTCTTCCATAGAATGTGCAGTTCTTTGGCTGCCTTTTTAAACTACCCGGTATATTTTGACCTTTAGGTAAGCAGGAACTTCAGTAACAACAGAAGTCTTATAAAGTATCACAGAGCTTTCTTCATTGTGTTTCAGAAGCAATGCAACTTTTTGGAAGGTTTTAATGACTTGATCTTTGACCTACCCGAGTACATAATTAGTTAGTCCGTATGTTTTTGTGCATTTTCACAAGTCAGGGTGCAGTCCTATCTAAATGAAGCATCTAAATCCTTAGACATAGTTTATATGGTCTGATTTGGTATGGGATTTGTTATGCATTAGCTGGAGAACGTGGGAGAGCCCTGCTGATGGCAGACTCAAGAGTCTTCTCTAAAGTTAGCATTCCCTCCTACACAAGCAGTTGTCCACCTCCTGTAGGGAGCCAAGTGGAGCCAGCCACACTGTCTTACCACCTGTGGATTCTTGTCTGTCTGTCTAAAGAAATACGTGTCTGGTTATTAAAGGGCAATTTTCCAGTTCCAGCTTGACCAGTGCAAAACATACCTTTGGTTGCATTCTGGTTAAGTCCAGTATGTAAGATGCATACATTTCAGTTATTTAATAGGAGTCATATCTTGGCATTTATTAAATATATGCGCTCACTGAAGAAGAACTATTAAACCAGCAGAAAAAAAGGGGGAAGGGGGTAGGGAGAAGGGGAAAAAAACCAGTAACCTTTGATTATGATGCCAGCAAATATTGCTGGCCAGCCTTCAATTGTACCTTTCTAGATGCAGTAGTATACACTCACTTGCCACTACATTCAAATCCATTTTAATGTTGGCATTTTCTATGTTACTTTTGCTCCTTTATATAAGCAAGCCAGTTGTACCAGGTTCTCTACACTATTGTCTGAGGGATGTAATAGACCACTTCAGTAACAGCTCTTTTGGGAGATAAATCTTCTTTCTTGCTTTCCTTTTGAGCAGTACACATTGTTTAGGATGGACTAACAGACATCCTGCAAACAAAGGCCCTAGAAGTGTCTGTTTCATATTTTAAGTTCCACTGCTGATACTGTTAATAGGGAGGGAGGAAGCACTTCAGGGAAGTTACAGATGCAAACATCACTTGGGTTAGCAAGACTTAGGGAAAAAAAAAATTGTTTGGGCACTTACAGGAATTCTGTCTACAATGCAGTTTCCTTACTTTAAGCAAGATTAACTCTGTGCAGCAAGAATTTTTAAAGCAGTAACTAGGAATGATCTCTGCCAGAGAAGAGCAAGCTTGTTCCTGCTCTCTTGAATGTCAGTATTGCCAGAAGGGAAGTGATGCACATTTTGTGCTTCTGAACAACGTGAGTCCATCTGTAGATTGGCTTATTTAATAGTAGAGTTAGAATATAGTTAAGATATGCCCAGAGACACTGAACATCTTTTTTTTTAAATCAAAAGCTGAACTTACCAAGTACAGTCCTGTTAATTACAGCTTCTCAGTAATCAAACTGATTGTCTAGGCAGTTACCCAATCCACACCTCTGTCCTTCACACCTCTCAGTCACCATGTGTTTTATTATTAATGTCTCTGTCAGCTACTGAAGCGTTGTATCTGAATGTGGCATGGAATAAATACCTTGTCCAGGGTTATGCAAGAAAACTGTCAAGTTAGAAGTCAAGCCTCTGCCATTTGGGTCCTGCTTGAGTGAATTAGTGAAAAGATCCTCCCATCCGTATGCCTAACAGATGAGTGTGAAATTCATTAGAACTTACCTAACAAGCCATCTGCTTCTAGCCTTGTGATAGACAGGGGCACATTCAAATGCTTTTGTTTAGCAGATTTTGTATTTGACAGTTTATTACAAGAGTAGCAAACATTCAGTAGCCAGCACACTGAACACGACAGGGAAAAGCCAAAAGGACTTTTTGATGTACTAGTGCTAACCAGAATATAAATGAGGAGGATTAGAGTACTGACCTAAACCCTACAGTTACACAATAAGGACTGCCTCTTCCAGTTGCGTATAGAAACAGTGCAAAATGGACCTGAGGCAGTTAAAAACACCAGCAACAATTACTGCTCTGTGAAGAAATCTCGCCTGTCAAACTGAAGCATTCTGTCTCCAGTAACGTCCTCTTAACTTCCGGAAAGGGAAGCAAATGAAGCAGCCTAACACTGCTGCTCCCATGCTTTGAAGAGAATGCAGCTCCCTTGGGTGTGAATACACCAGGAAATGTTATCAGCTCCTTGATTCCCTTACCTGTCTGCTAATTGCATCCCAGTGTATCTCAGAGGCAGCTAAGAATATAACTCAAATAATCTTTTTACTTAATATTTCACAGACTTTTTACCACAAACTGATGGCAGCAGGAGTCCTCAATTCAGTTTATATGGGAGGTCTTTTTTCTTTTAACATGTATTTAAAACCTATTTTGAAATTTTTATCCAAAATCTATACAGCTATTCCTGCTCCAGTCTAGTATGACTTACCTACATGAAAGCAGGCAAATTAACTTGACTAAGTGAATTAAAATGAATTAAACCTCCATGTGGATATTTTTATGCATAATCCAATTGAGCTTCATTTGATTAACTCTGTTTCACTCCCTTAAAGCAATCTACATACAATTAAGCCCCTTTGATTCTGAATAAGTAAAGAGATGAGTTTAGCATAATCCATTTAACCCACTTACATTCAAATTAATTTTCCTGGAGCCTTCCCAGGTAGAAGAAACTCTAATATTCTTAAAATAACATAATTAAGATGAGTAGTATGCACACACCACTTCATGAATATCATCCACACCTCACAGAAGAAATGCAAAATTGTTGGAGCTCCTACTAAAATCAATGTTATGTCCTTAATCCTTTCACACTTACCTTTCTCACGTTATAAAAGTCTCGATGGGGATTACTTTTTAGTTCTTTAAATTCCGACATTTCATTTAACATCTCATGTAAACTAAATTTAGATTCTAAAAAGTTAAGCCTCCGATGACAGTATGTTTTTCTGTAAAACAAAACATAAAAATTAACTGTAATTTAAAACTATTTGTACTTTAAGTTCAGAAAGAACTTGAAAGTTTTCACAGTAAAAACAAATATTTTTAAATGAAGATGAAGATAAATCCATTCTTCTTAACCTACTGGTTAACAAATATGTAAGTCAATATTAAATATGATTTCAGACCAAAGTTATTAGTGAAACCTCAAAAACAACTCTACATAACTATTATGTTAAGTTATCCAAGTATTGTTACCACTGTATCTGTGCCTAAACTGCAGTTCTTTTAGTAAGTGACCAGAGAAACCATAAAACCTATAATAAAATGTGATGTCAATTGCTACTACTCTGAAACTATACCTCCAATACAGCAGATCACCTCACGTGTAACAGAAACAACCTGTAATCCAGACTTACTCGCTATGGAAAAAAATTTTTCAAAAATCCTCGAAGTTTATTTGCTTTTCCAATGTGAATATAAGAAGGCAAGACACCAATACACTTTCACTTTTTGTGCCTTAAAAAACCCAATCTATTATGTAGAAATACTTTTTTTCCAAAATAATTTCTTGCGCTCTTAGAAAAAACATGGGGTTTTGTTCCTGCTTGCCTACTCCTCTGTCTTCACTTTCATCTTCTGTTATGTTTCTCATTCTATTTTTAACCAATGACATGTTTTTTCTCTTCACCATCTGTCAATTCTTACTGAATCTACAATATTTTTGTAGCACTATTAATATAATAGCCTTCTTTTTTCTGATGTATTGTTGACAATCTCTCCTCAATGGGACACAAATCCTATTACGGATTTGAAAGTCTAATTCAAACAGTCTCACTGTATCCGATACTGATCAAGACCCGTTTGCGTGCTGCAGGAAGTCTCTGTTAGATTATACTATTATCCAAGAGACTGTAAGACTGAGGAGTAGGGGTGACACTTCACCAGTTTAAGAACAGCAGGGAGTAAAGGACAATTGGTTCTTGATCTCCAAGCAGCCTTATGTGATAGACAAAGGACAAGAAAGGACTTGCTGCAAACAAGGAAACAATGCCACATGAAGAGCTTATGTAACAGGATTACTGAAAAGACTTTTTCTTTTTGGTTTGTGTATCTGTATCAGGGAGTGTGCATCAGCCTGCAAAAGCTTTATCTGAAGAAGTGAAAGGAGCAGATGATTGCTCCTACGTTACAAAGGTGCTGAGTGTTCTAACGTGTCCTACCAAGGCCCTTCTTACTTAGAGCTTTCTGATAGTGTTAACAAAAGCAGCAAAAAGAAGAGTCTTCAATATGAGACTTTTGCTTCAAGTTTTTCCTCATTATCCTTTAGTCTTCTCAATATCTGCCTCTTGGAATGCAACACACTGAAACAGGAAACGCACTTAGCCATCGCAAACTGTAAACAAGTGTACTCAAGCTAGCTTTGATTTGGAGCAGGAGTGCTGATCATGCTGCTGGAAGCACAGGCTCTTGCTGTTAACAAGTGCTTAGGGAACGGGACAGTTCTTTTCAGTCCATCTGCTTTGCCACTATCAATGCACAAGGCAGACAGATTATGCTGCAGGTGTCGGACACAGACTCAAAGGGGAAAGAATGCATCAGCAGTGGTTAACTTGTCACATTCTAAGTGATGATCTCTCAAAGGCAGAAGGATGAGGAATGCAGTGCTGGCAGACGGGGCAAATAGTTCAGAGCAGTCCAGGTTCCTGCTTTGCTCCATCCTAGGTTGGGTTCTTTTCCTTTCCTCATGTTGAGGCCATGAGAAACCTGCATGTTTCCAGTCCTTGGCTAGGAAGTAAACTTAAAAACTGGATGCACATGTTTTTGTTATGCAGTGGGCAAGGACGTTGCCTTGTCACGACTGCGTGACTGTACTAGAGTTGTTACAGTTTCTGGTTTTTAGATATTTCCCAGGAGTTTGATGGTTCTGGAAAATTTCAGACTTATATTGAATCAGTTTTGCAGCTCAGGAGCAGTTAATTCACATCTGGAACAAATTAGAATGAGTATTTATGCTGCTGAGCTGTTCTGTACACTCTACATACACAGAGTTTCTCTTCATGCAGCAAAAGTAGAACAGACATGAAGGAATTCCAGACAACTGTTCAAAAACAAAATACAAAAGGTGTGGCTCAAGTTTCAGATCCCATGTCTCAATAAGTTTGGGTCACAGAATCACAGGATGAAGGGTGTTGGAAGGGACCTCTGCAGATCATGTAGTCCAAACACCCTGGCAGAGCAGGTTCCCCTAGAGCAGGTTGCACAGGATGGCGCTCAGGAGGGTTCTGAATGCCTCCAGATTTGACTTGAATGGGAACATTTGGCCAATATCTTGCTTTTCAGTTAACTGCTTCTCATTTTGCCATGGTTGATGCAAATAAACTAAAGATATGAAATACCACCATATGTGTGGAGGGGGTTCCCATTTTAAGTCTTTCTGTGATGCATTAATTCTTGAGAAGGGTAAAACAAAACACTACTGTAGAATGAGTACATTGAGGAATTAAGTATCCCAAGAGTAAGAAGCACTAAACTAAAGGGAACCAACAGCCTGAACGGGCAGAGAAGAAAGAAAGAGAAACATACGTTGGACCATCTGCAATTAGAGCAAGAACATGGCTCAGGTCAAGGGTATAGGTCTCCAGGTCGGGATATGGCAGACTGTGAGGCTCATTGAGTTCCATCATTTCTTTGTTATCGTAAACAAAGGGAATGCCACCTTTTATCTTGATAACATAATCCAAATTGTCTGGAGCATCATCAAGACTGTAAGGATCTTCGTTTTCTTCTGGGGGTGAATGGAAATCTGGAAATAAATTTACATTACATTTAGAAGTAACTTTCACAAAAGGCAAAATAATTACCAAAAGGACCTTCTGCTTCTATAATACTTCATTTCTAACAGATCTTAATACTTTTCATTAAAACCACATTTCCGGTTACTATAAAAGATCTGTTGTTACAACACAGCTTTATACTGACAGGCTTTAATTGCAGTCCCTCTCTAAGCTAAGTGCCTACCTTAATTCAAATATTACACATAATTAGACTTTTCTGACCCGATACATACATAGATTTAGTACAATTATTAATGTATGATGACACAAATTTCAAAGTAAGTTTCCAGAAGTACTTAAATTGATGGTTGGAAGTACAGTTGAGACTTCTGAACAATGAAGCAGTTGTTGACTTCATACTCCCCTTCATTATTTTATTTTCACCTTCTGACTCACTGTAGTAATCTTGGGAGTTTTTATTTAAGCACACAGTAATGCAGCTGTTCTCATATTGAAACATCAGTCAGCAAAGAACAGGCTGTGCCTTTCTTCTTCACCTCTGCCCTTCCCACAATCCAATGAGCTAAATTAGTACATACATACTAGGACTGTTTCCTCTTTCTCTCAACCATTAGTGAATATACTTCCCTCATGGTAGAGCAGGAAATAACTTAAGACTCAGTGCTTCTTTTTCTGACCAAGGCTGTGGTTGGTTTATAGGTCTTCTGTGGGTTTGGTTGGTTCATTTTGTTGTGTTTTAATTGGTGTTTTTCATTTGTGAGGGCTTGTGTTTTTGTTTTTTAAAAATAAAATTCCTTATTTTTTATATTTCATTCCTTTTGAATAGAACCAAGAAATGCAGAAGCCAGAGACAGTACAACACAACTCTAGTTTTCCCCTTGGCCTCCTGATCATGACCAAAATCAGGAAGTACTAGAAGCACGGTTGGGATTTGTTCAGTACAGTTCCGTAATCCCTTTGCAAAATTACCTTTTTTTTGTTTCTTCTGTGAATGAGGTAGACACCTCCGGGAGATTCAGCTTATGTGAACACTCAAACATTATCAATCATGCTACTGAACATTCAACATTTCTTTTACAGTATTTTACTAATGCAACTAGCATAAAATAAGTGTCTCAACTACATTTATGTCAACTGAGCTACAGCCTTGGGCTCAGTCTTATCACTGAGATTTCTTCTTTTACCTGTTCAGTTAAACCAAGGCAGAAAAGTAATTAACCAGTCCTTTTATTGAACTAGAGCACCTGAATATATGTTATAAACTGATACCACTCTTATCTCTAATGCTAACTAAGACATTGTGTAATGAGATTCTACTGTTTATGACTTAAAGTTTAAAATCATAACTGTAAAAAAGTTATTAACCTAATAATAGCTTGGAAATACCTCCCTGGCAGCTGTTCTAAAATATCTTTCCTGCCTTGAATATTCAATAGACTGTCCTCTTCATACTCTTTCTGTATAACAGCTGTTTGAAAACATGTTGATTCAGCCTCTTTCAACCACTGAGCTAGAGGGTTGTCCTAGTTTGAGTTAGAGCCAAACTGTTTTAATCTTCTCCTTGTCACAGGGGCAACTTGTACCCGTGTGGCAAGAAGGAAACTAAAACAAGGGTAAATGATTTAAAACATCACTTTATGGCTGATGATACATTGCCAACACTATGGACACATTTACAGTGGCACATATGGACACATATACAGTGGTTTAAACCAAAGGTTGCTCCTCCCAGGCTAATCCAAAACACTAGCAGTGCAAAGTTTAATGCACAAGCAAAACTGTCAAGACGCAACCCACCTAAATGACAGATATAATCTGTGACATATACAGTGGGGAAATATGTTCAACCTAATAAGCCTTGTTGAGAGATCAGTTTATTAACCCAGGCAGAATGCCCAACAAATATGACTGTACGGCTTCCAGTCTTGACCTGGCAAGTGGACCATGCTTGTGATATTTCCTGACTCATGGGGTTGATCTAGCAGATCTGTATCATGCTTCAGTCTACAATGTAGATGTACTTTTCACTGTAAACCACACCCAAAAGATAGATCATTTTCCTGGAGGAACACAAGTATGCTACTTACCTTCTCATTTGCTGCAGAAAAAAAAAATCCATGAGCATCTAGTATGTTTTTATAGCTTTTGACAGCTTCAAAGTTTCAGATTAGACACAGGACTTATAACTTAGGTCCGTCAGTGATTCTCCACCACTTACTACAGAACACATTACAGAGGCAAAGACACTCAGAAGAGATCATCACAAAAATCCAACTTATCTTTACTACAGCAGTGCATGGCTTTAATTCTATATTTTAAAAAGAAGAACAAGGATATTCACCTGGATACACTTCATCTTCAAGCTTCCATTTTTCACCTTGCATGCTACACAAATACTGAGATGTTGTTCTTGGGAAGCGGTGGTAGGCAAGACGTGAATACTTTTCTCGAATGAGAAGAGCTTTCACCAGGCTCTTGGCAGCTTGTTCATAATCATCAACTGTAACCTGAAAGGAAAGCCTGGATAAATACTTACAAAAATAAAACAGCAGTTTTAGCAACAAACTGAATCCCTGCTGCTAACAAGGAAACTAATTTTCCAGAAATGTGCATGTATGTGGCTTGACTATAAGGATCTTACCCAGGATCTCAGGAAGCCAGTGACAAGCAGAGTCCAAATACAATGTGTATAACACTCTTTTTTCCTCCTGGGTGCCATATATGGCCATATATTACCCGCTTATTTAATGCCTGATTTTGGTTTTACGTATTCAATTTATTTTTTATGGTAAAAAGTATAAAATGACCCAACCTTGACTTTAACTGTTTTACAAATTAATGTGTTCACAAAGCAATTTAGTTTCAAAGAGCAATAATATACTGGCATTTCACACTTCATATGCATTACCTGCTTGTGGTTTGGGATTCCCTCCCTCAGATCCAGGAAGGGGCG
>VZZY01001007.1:102487-138152 GCA_013400335.1 Eurystomus gularis | reverse complement strand
CCTCAGCCCGCCTCAGCCCCTCAGCCCTTCAGCTCCCCTCAGCCCGCCTCGGCCCCTCAGCTCCCCTCAGCCCGCCTCAGCCCCTCAGCCCGCCTCAGACGCGGGCTGGCCAGCGCCGGGCGCCCCGGCAGTGCCACCTTCGGAAGTGCTTATTTCAAAACTCCTCGTAAAGCACTTCGAGTGTAGAAAACTTTGGTTCAAGACCAGAACGTCGTGAGGCCGGTGCAGGGACAACACCCGATATGTAAGTTTGCTGACGATGTATCCCTATCAGAAGTGTTTTCAACGACGACCGCCGTTCAGTGTCGCGACACGGTTCAGGTGCTCATGTACATTAAAAACAAGCAAACAAACCTAAAATAAACTTACCGTGTAAAGAGCACAAGACAAATAACTGAAGGTCAAAACAAGGATGACTCAGCAGGAGCGAGGACCTTAAAATATGTAAAATAATTTGACCTTAACTTTGAGAGATTCTGGGCCCTGAAGCAGGAAGGTTTAGGGACATTTATGGTAAAGTTTGGGTTACAACGCTTGGATTCTAATCTAAAAACATTTGCATTTAAATGTATCTTTACAGTGCAGGGAAACGCTGGGAATGTAGTGGCTGAAGAACAAGGTCCTTTGTATAAAAAGACAAGCAGGGTAAAGGTAGCTTCATAAACCTTGGGGTTTTGGCTTCAGAAATTCCTTGACTTCACATAGCTGGTGAAGAAATAGAACTGAAAAGACAGTAGGTGACCACACGAACTTTGAGTTTCAAAGAAAAGCTGCAAAAGTTTGCAAAGTCTGAGTTGCTAAGACCAAGTATTTTGACTCTTGTATCAATATGATCACCTCATTGTGCTCGTACAAAAACTGAGAGTTAAGGCCACAGCTGTTGTATGTACCAATCTGAAGCATTTGAAAATACCTTTCAAACTCATAAAAAATAATTTATTTTAAAATGATAATGTTAATAATAAAAATAGACATTGTTTCTTAGCTTGTAAAAAAGGCTTATGCTGCATGTGCATGTTTCTCCTGCAGTAACTGAATGCCTTCATCAGCTGCTGCCAGGCTATGCCCAGACAAAGCCGTCTGCCACCCAGGAAACTACATACTGTAAGTGTCTGTACGTCTGACTCACGGTTGCCCTGCCCACAAGATATATGAGTAAAGGACACCTGTTGCTGCTGGCCATGCAGTACACCCGTTGATTGCTGATCTGTTAGACATTGTTCTCCATGTCCTTCTCCCAGCCACCTGTCTGAACTTGCCCAAACTTGCCTACTTCCCATCACAAAGCTTGCCTGGCAGTTTGGGCTCCTTAGTGGCCCTCTAATCATAATTGTGCCCTGCCTGCTCGACACAGGTGTCCCATGGCTTCTTGGATTCCTCTTCTCAGCTTGACAAATGGTTTTGCATCCACACTTTATTTAATCTCTCTTCTAACTATGGGATGCAAAAGGCTGGAAGAGTTCCCTCTTGTGCTATTGCTGGCTTTCTGCCAGCTGCAATGAAAAAATAACGGTCTCAAAGATAACTGAGTTGTTACAGTTTTATTTCATGCCAAGAGGCAGCTCTGTGTGCCCAAGTGAAGAAAATGTTGCAGTGTGAGTTCACATTTTATGAAGGCCAGAGAATTCACACAGAAAGGAGACCTTAAAAATGCCTTAACATAGAAAAAGCTTTTATGAGCACTGAAGTACATATCCATAAAGACTTGTTCTAGGTTACCATGACTCTTTAAATGAGCTTTCTTTTTGTAAAATGTGGGAAACCTTTAGAGGCAAACTGAGATCATAACTTAGTAAATGCATCTATAATACTTGAAGCATTAAGAAAATGCTATTGCAAGGTCTGTAATAATGTCAGGATGGACTGCAAGAATAGGATAATGGTAAAAAATTGACAAGAAAATAAGTCCTTTCACATTTGCTAAAGCAATTACTATGATTGGTTATTTTGCAAACTGCACAGAACGTGTGTTTGACAAGTGGGTCCAGTTTCATGTCCCATCTCTGCTCTCATAATGAACAATTCACATGTATCTTTGGGAAATGGAAGTAACTCTAAGCTAATAACAAATAGCATATTTTCAACAGTGGATGTTGTACACTTTCGTTAGCACCTGTAAAACAGGAGGTATTAAACTTTGCATCCTGACTTAGAATACCACAGTGATGTCAGTCAGTGCCTTGTTAAATGCTTGCCATCTGGCTCATGAAGGAGCCTTTCCGACAGTCCAGTTTGTGGGTAGACTGTACTTGTATGCACTGTATTGAAAGTAGTGCAAGTGTCTCCAGGGTTATTTTAAGTGTTCTGACTCCTATTGTAAAATGCCAGTACTTTCTCAAGCCATCTGGGTGTTGGTTCACTTGTGTAGCAAGCAGTAGTTCTCTCAGGTAAGTTTTGCACTGTATAAAAATATATTTCTTTTTATCTTTTTAATCTTATTATGCAAGAAAAAGTTACACCCTTCCTTTTACCAGGAAGTTACAACTGATTGTGTTTCTTTATATTATTTTTAAAAATGTATATTTCTATTATGCCTTCAACTTACTTTAAGCTCTACTTTAGATATTCTTCTTTTCGTGACAGTGGTACACTCGTGATTTTTCCAGTGTACATGGCATTTGAACTGCTTTTTCACAGTCTATTTATAAAAAAGGAAATGCAATCAAAGTTTTTGAGATTTGCTTGCATGTCAACATCTACTGAAGAATGGAATAAAATAAAGAAAACACTAAATATACATCTGTATTATTAATACTTATATTTAGAAACAGACAAATCTTGTCAGGGAGACTATTAAAGCTGGAATGCGTATTCATCAAAACTAGGAAATGGTCTCTCGTTCTCACTTGCATTGTTTCATTTGTAACGTAGTGCTTTATTTTGAACAGTGCCTTAAAAGTTAATGGATTTTGAATTCATTTTTAAAAATAGTTTCACATTGCTGACTGTGATATTGATCACAACAGAATAACTAATGGATCAAATGAAATATTTCTATCTATGATGTATCCGTAGCAATATTAGACCTGGTACTCATTTTCCTGATCTTCAGTCCATGCAGTTAATGACAGGCTTAGCACACATGCTTTACTTACTGAAGAGTAACTGATACTCCAACAGCAAAAAAAACAAGGTTAAGTAAAGTAATCTCCAAAAGCTGGAAGGGAGGTTTGTGAAACATAATTGAATCACATTATCAAATGCTCTGTACTGGGAAGGAAGAGTTATTCAACTTTTTAAACAAAACAATAAATTAAAATTGTGGTAATTCAAAAAGGGAGAAAATTACTCCGAGTGATTGAAATGACACAAAGTAAATCATAGATGTCTGTTTTATAAAGTCAGCAAATCATAAACCATCATCTTTCTCATCCAGTGCTTTTAAAAAAACTTGTAGAAATGAATTGGGCATATGAGTATTTGTTCCTGTATTTTAATTAGAGCCAGTTAAGATGATTGGAACTATCTTTCTCAGTATTGAGTGACTCTAAAAGTTTGGTTCCTACTCTATAAGCAGCAAATTTTCTATGTTTTGGAGACTGCTCAAGGCCAAGGGACAACAAGGAGGAGAAACTTTGATTAGGTCAATTTTTTATACACTCGGTCTAGGACAGTTGTGTTCAGAATATGTACATACAGGATACAACTATGCTTATATAAAATGCACAATGTTTTGAAAATTACTTGCACTGACATTAGAACTGCTAGTATGTTGGGAATCCCATTTCTTGTTTGTTTTTGTTTTTTTTCAGTCAAATGACATTCTCTTTTCTGAAAGGATACTTGCGAGTATAATTGTCCTGTGGTATATTATTATAAAATAAAGTATATGTAGCATGCAAATATAAATCTGGTTGTTTAAAAGCTGAAATGGAAGTGAGAACTATAGAAATTACAAAAGGATGTGACCGTTCAGTCACTGCTTTAAAAATAAACTAGGAAAGTATCTGTACAGTCCTAATAATCTGAGTCTGAAATAACAGAAGTTTTCCATGAGTTTATAAATGGAATATACTCTAATACTCTGTGGCACAAGAAAGGTTTACAAGCAAGATGGGACGCTTTGATGTGTTTGGAACTGTAAGCTGTCGTTCAGGTATTTGGAAAGCTTTCTTTCCAGCCAGTTGGCAAATTCTTTGCTGGCATCTACTAATGCAAAAATGCTAGTTTAAAACTAGTTTATCTCAAACCTACTTAGCTTGCACTTTGCAAGTATTTACCCTTGTTGGAAGACTGCCTTGCTCTGACATTATACATAATGTATCTGAAATTCTGGAACTGTTCTATGAATGAGAGATTTGACTGTATTAGAGGAACCTGTATGTGGAGCTGAAAAACCTTTCATCTGAGGAGAATTTTCAGAAAAGTTAACGTTTCACAGCTGTTATGTGATATGCAGGTGAAATACTTTTTAATCACCACTCTGGTGTGCAATGCTGTTTTACTCAGCTTTGTTTTAAGAGGAATTTTATTTGCTTAGAATGCACATGAAATAAAATGTTCAGCAAGCAACAGTCCAATAAATTCGACACTGCCAGTGCATGATAAATAATGAAATAGTGTAATTACAGCTCACAAAGGGGAACTCTGTGGTCTATTCTAGAAAGCCCTAAAATAAAAAATATTTTGAATTATTTGATTTCTGCAAAAATCAGTACTGGAATCTAAACTGTACGCTTAGAATTGGGTTACATAGTATGTTTGCAGGGGAAATGCAAATAGTTCCATTAAGTAGCACTCAGTTCTGCATTTGTATTACTTTTAGATAGCCATTAAGGTTTTTGTGATGATCTATGGCAAGGGTTTGCATCTGGATTATTTGGCCCTCGAGTTACAAGTTTCATTTCCAAATGACAGATATCTGTGTGGTGCAGGCGGAGCACATAACTGCCCAGGAACTGGGCAATGCAAGATATAGCATAGACATAACCTTATAGAAATGTGATATAGCCTTAAATAAACTCAGGGCTAGGTGTTGCGAACTGCAGTCTTCCCTGTCCCCACAATATCCCTTGTCTTCCCGGTTTTACAAGTCTCTCCTTTTACAAGTGAGTGAAACTCTGCAGCCTCCAAAGGCGGAGCTTTGCTCCCAGGTGCGGGGATCCCAGGGCGCTGGCAGCTCCAGTAACCCTTCTCTGTATTGCTTGCGTAGTGCTGGGCAGGCGTAGTTGGCTAGAAATCCAACCCAAAATGTTCTGCTTTTCATGTAGAAACTTAAACTTTCACTGGGAGGAAACTGCTTTATTATTTCCCCCAGGCCGCCTGGGTAGCGAGTGCTTTAGCCAGGCCTGTGCCTGTGTGCAGAACGGCCTCGGGAGCCCCTGGCCTCTCTCCGCAGAGCTCACCTAAGGTATTAGGAACGGGCACCTGCAGCTTGTACACGGCCCATCCTTCTTCTCTACCCTGCAGCCAGTGGGAAAATGCCGCAGTTCGTTGCTGTCACTCCGGGCCGCTGCCCGGGACNTTATGTAAACAGCAGTTATGCAAGGAATGCAGATTTCACCTTACATAACCGTTCGTTCCTGTCACAGACTTCTTTATTTGTGCCAGCAGCGCGTATACATTAAAAGGAAGGGACAATGGTGTTTGTGTTATTAGCATATGGCGCGCTCAGGTTCCGAAGTCACTTGACCTGTTTGCTGCTGTGGTGCTTTTTTGGTCAGGCAATTTCATGGAACTCCTGCCTCTTCCTTAACCTGGAGGAAATTATCTTCTATTAAAAGAAAAAACAGAAAAACCCAGCACACATACCTGTATCATGTTTGTGTGCTTTTCTAGGTCTCTAAGAAAGACTTTACTGATTCGTAGTTATTGCACAGAATGAATGTAATCCAGTACAGACAGAGGGAAATGAAGTTTTGTGTATCTCAAGCTTTACTTTTCAGCTGCTGCCACAGAGGCCCTGATTCTAGTATCTGTTTGCAGAGATAGATTTCCAAGTCATTTAAGTGCCATCAGGGCTAGACAAAAGAGCCCTGTAGCTCAGTACTGTTGTCTCTAGCAGATATTAGGAGAGATCCCAGAGACGACCGGGCCTGTTTCTGTTCCATTGTCTTCTCATATGTAGGCAGAGCATCATCAGGTGGTGTACACTTGTGATACTCTCACAGAGTAGTAGATGCTGTCTGGGCTTCTGTGCTTGATGCCTCACTCTATCCCTCTATGCTAATTTTTGGTCCTGCAACTCTTACAGACCTTTCATTCTTTAGTTAGTTTAATTTTTAGTGCCCCAAAGAAGTTGTGGTGGATGGTAGTTTGTTTTGGTTGGTTTTATGTGGTTCCCCTCGCTTTCCTTTAGCCTTTTTTTCGCTCTGGAAAGGCCTTGAATTCCATGGATACCTTGAAGGATTGATGTATAGAGGCGCTCTGCTCAGTGTTGCTGTGGTTCTCTACTTACACATTTTTGACCATACGCCTTCACACCCCTTTCCTTTTTCATTTGTTGCTAATGTCCAGCCAGCACTATACGGAAATGCCAGTATGAACAGAAACATTAGTAGATAGTTAGATGGTATCAAAAACAGAGCGACCGTTTCCCTGTTGGGATTCACCTGTATTGCTTTATAATCTTTATGAACTGGAGGTAGAATCTGGACTATCCTAACTGATTGTCATTAGTCAGTGAATGTCTTTCAAGAATTAGTACAGTTCAGTTTTTAACTGTGTCTATTTTGGTGTCCACAACATCCTATAGTAGTGAGATTGTTCTACAGCTTCATTGTACACTGTGAGCTTTGATCCAAATATTGTATGACCAGATATAGTGCAGCTCTTGCTTTTGCTTGTGAAGACTACAGCCAGTGTAAGCTCATGTCTGCCCCCAGTATGCTGCAAAGACATCCTCTGACTGGTGCTTGGACAGGTCACAGCAGTGCACTATTGAGCCAAAGGAATGTGCCATAGATAACCATGCTGAGGCATATTGTGCTACCATGGAAAGACAAAGGGCCTGCTGGGAGGGTCTCTGGATGTAATAAACTCTTTGTTAGATCATGCAGCCACAAAGTAATTTCCACAGGGTGTAGCTCAAATGCGGACAAATCTCTTTGAGACTCAGGCAGCCAATAGAGATTGGAGCAGATGAGAGAAAGTATGAAATGGAAGGTGACCTGCTAGATCAGTCAGCTGTTTGAATGTCTTAGGCCTGTCATCTCCTGTACAATCCAGTGGGCATAAGCAGAGAGCAGAGAAACAGCCAGTCTTCTCAGATCTAGTCAAAAGTGGAAGAAAAAAAGAACTGCTGAACTCATTTCCTGGTTTCCCTAATAATTAGTTGCTGAAATTTTGACAACCTTTTGTTAGAAAACAGAAATACCAGAGGAATCTAGAATTTAAATTAGTAGATAATTAAAGAAGAGAACATCACATTGATATTTCTTAATCTTTGGGGTTTTTTTTCAATTTGATTTGCTCTTTCTTCAAAACTCAGATTGTGTTGTTATTTCATATATATGAAATATACATTTTAAACTGTTACATATATGCTACCCCAAAACAATCGGGAAAGGTAAACTGGCTCTATGCAAACATTCCTTTAGTAATCTGGTACTGAAACTGGGTAGCTGGTAAAAGAGGAAGAGTAAACTTCACATGCATTCTATCTCTTTACTTTTCCAGATTAACAGCCTATAATGTACTGAATCTGTTAGTACAAAATACAGCTCTTGTTGATTGCCAAAGTACTCTGCAAAGACTACTCCAGTGATTAATTCTACAAGTGAAAATCGTGCACCAGGGACAAACAAAGAAGTTTCAAAGGCATATCTATTACAGCTATGACCAGGGTGATTGTTGCAAAGGTGCTAATAAAAAAATGCATCTATTTATTTTCTGACTGGAAGCCAATGCCTTTTGCACCTTGTGCTGGCTGGGTTGGTCAAAGGCTGAAGACAATTTTTTGTTTGTTTGTTTTAATTTAAATAGTATCTGTGTTCCTTGTGATCATTCACAGTAGAGGCTCTTCTAGGAAAAGCTACATAGTCCATAATGACTGTCAATGGAGCACATCTCTGAATTGTACCTACTTTTCCAAAACTCATGCAGGCTTGGGAAATGCTGTACTTACAAAAGCCAACAGAGCCACCTAGTGTTTAAATTAAAAATGTACAGTTTTGTGTGGTTTTGGACTTCTATGTGCTAGACCAAGATCTAGATGCAATCTCAAATGTCAGAGAGATAAGAAAGCTCATAGTCTTTCATATTAATCCCTGACAGTTCTTGTTTCTTGCAAACTGTGCAGTTATTGGTGCTGGAATTAACAATGTTAAAATTGTATGTGGAGATTTCCATTACTTTACTAGAGACAACCAAGACTTGTCAAAAAGTTTTATCTGCTATTTAGCCTCAACCATTTTCATATTATCATTTTTAGTTATATATTTTCATTTATTCTTGGCATTTAAACCCTTCACATACCTGTGCTGCTTTATTGCTTTTTTTTTTATAGTGTGGCCTTCCTTCTGTGAACTCTTTTTGACAGTCTGGCATATGAAACTCACTTCAGTGCTCTGGAGTTGTTCAGAAACCTGGGAAGAGGCCACATTGCAGGTTTCTTACTTTTTTTCTCAAAATGCTGCAACAAGCTTCAATGGCTGTTACCTCCCTTCTCAGTAGTCAGCATGTGTGTGCAGGCACATGGCAGATATGCCATGTTCATGTAGAACAGAGGACGAAAGGAGTCACACCAGGAAGAGTCACTGATGTTTCTGAGACAAACCACCTCTTCCTGAGTCCATGTAGAAGTCATTGTCCCATAATAATTCTCCTTTTTTTTTCTTTTTTTTTCTTTTTTTTGTTTTCATCAAGTCTGGTCTAATAGTATGGTTTTCTTAGACAGCATATAGCAATTCATTTATATCTTAATGTCCCTTTAGCAATCTAGCATATGTGTAACTCAAAGGTAGGACAGGCTTTGGGCATGGGAACTTAACTGACCTATCTTTAGATGTTTGAAAGATGTCTAAATCTAAGATGGTGTTCTAAGAGTCTTTATAATCCATGAGAAGAAGCAAACACTGTCCAAAAAAATGGTTTATTTTGATCTCCACATAGGTGCCTAAGAATGCTGGAGTCAGTCATTGTCAAGAGTTGAATCCCACGTGGCCAATAGTAACTACTAAAAATCAGTTGCCTGCCAGGAGTCTCAAAGTGGGGCAGAAGTATATTAGTTATTTTGGAAGCTATTTCTGGATGTCCATCTGAGACAGGAGGGACTTTGTAATAAGAATGCTGTCCCTTAAAGGAACCACTTAACAGCTGTACTTTTAATAATTGCCCAGTGTCCTCAAGAAAGGAAACTGAGTGAGTCTTGTGCTTTATAAACTTATTTTGCTTATTATTAGTGGTTCTTCTGACTGCTATGTATTTAAAGTTTTTAAAAATAGAGTTTATTTGGTGATAGTATTGCCAAAAGTCAAAACTAAGGTTCTGATATATTACAGTGCATTACTGCAGTATTCCATTTGCTGAACCCTTCAAAGGGACTATCATATTATCACTATGACCTCAAAAAAATGCTAGTCTTGTTTAATCATTAGAACAAAAAGCCGGAGGCCAGAAAGATTGTAATATAACAATTAGGGACAGAGAAGAGCCAACAGTGTGGTTCATAGAAAACAGACAAGATGAGACCTATGTGAGTCTGTGCAGTGTTTCCATTTTCCCCAGCTGATGTACTGCACAAACCCATGATATATCCAGTTTCTTCACAATATAAGTTTATATTAAAGTAGGTCATGTGCCAAGCCATCCTCTTTACAAAAGCTTTTGTCCACACAAGGGAATTGGCTGATAGAGTTGTCATGGCATAAGCTATTTCTGATCTATTCTAAAAGCTGCAACTAGTTATTTAAGAGCAACTATTGTGGAATAGCTTATGCTACAGTGGTTACACCCATCACTTTCCCCGGAGAGAAAAAAATCCCTTAAAATATTGTAAACGTGAACACCTCATAAACTTTTGCAGTGTTTTCTTCAGGACTCTACAAATAGGCAACATTCTGAATGATGTTAGTTATCTTTGAACAGTTAACTCTCAAATCTAATGACATGACTTGGAATGCTTAGGAAAAGTTTTTGATTGGAGGCAATTAGAATTAAGCATGAGAAGAAAGTAGAATTATTACAGGGAAGAAAACTCGGAGGGGGGAAGAAAGACAGAAAAGGGGACTGAAAGGGAATGAATAGCAGCAAAAGGGTAACTGTAAAGAAGAAAATCAAAATGCAGAAGGAACAGTGAAAGTCAAGATGGGAACGTTTCCTTAATTGAGAAACAGACGTGGGAGTAAGCCCGAGTTAGCTACCACAGTATAAAAGGATAGTTTATCCCCTTGATCTTAATGCCAGTACCCCACTGATATCAGTGTGCATCTTGCTGTAGATTAAGTGTATCATATAGTCCTAAATTTAGACAAGCAGTCATTAAACATGGAATTTGGCCTTCTCTGCAGAATGACTTTGCACATCCCTCACACAGGTCCCGATGCCAAGACAGTATTTTCTCTGTTGCGTGCCCATGATTGTTCTGCCAGCCTTTTCATTACTTGCTTCATTTACTCACAGTATGTCAAAGCCCAATTCTGTGACATTTCGGCCTGAGTATCTTTTAAAAGAAATGTTTTTCCCTATCTGTTTTGAACTGTACAAAGCAGCTTGCTGTTTGTTTCCCTCCCTGTGGCAGACGCTTCTTTCTAGCAGACTAAAATACTGTGATAAATTGAAGGGAAAGTATGTTGCTTCCACGCGTTTGGCAGGAGCTGGCGAGCAGGTGAAACGACAAGGACCCCCGCTGTGCTACCAGAGCCGATAAGGGCAGAACAGGGAAGCAGAGCCAACTCTCTCAGACCTGCCCTGAGGTACCGTCTGAGATGGTGTGACCGGAGTCTGTCAGCTTCCCACACAATTCGTGGGTGGTTTTGCACATCCTTGCAGGATCAGGAGCCAAAGTGATTTCACAGAAGTGTTGCTTCTTTTATTTTCATAATTCAGGAGCTGATAAAAGATTACCTGGATCAAAAAATATAATTAATTGTAGTTGTGATCACTGAGGGAATGTTATCTATGTAATGAAAGCTTTTGCCTGTTTTTTAACATTTAGGTGTGTTTATAAAGCCTGTGTATGAACGTGTTTCCACATTTGCTAAGACAGCCTTTCTATCCGAGATTAGGAATAATAGGCAGTACTTTATTTTAAATCTTATAGTTTGGCCAAACGGTCAAGGAGGTTTGGTGAAACTTTTACTCCAAATATTTCTGCAGGAGAATGAAACTTCAACAAAATAACAGAGAAGGCAGGTGCTATAAATGGGTATATAAAGTGGAAAAGGCCCAAGCACATTAAAGTACTCGAGAAAGAAATGGAAGGATTTTATATAGGATGGAACTGAAAATTTGGGATGGGAGGTCTGAGTTTGTTGCAGGAAGTGTGATCTGAGGAAGTGATCTGTACAGGAAAGACTCTGACTGGAGCTTTCAGAGAAAGGTTCTAGATAACTTCAGATTATATGGTATCTACTTGTAACTTATAAGTGGTTTGGGGTGCGCCAGGAAAATACACATTGCATTTCTTGGGTTATCCAAATGAAAAGCAGTAATGTTTTGAACATACATGCAATGTGTCTTTTAGCATGTATACCTTCCCCTTTAGGTACATCCTAAGGTGTAAAATCTAATTCCAACTGTAGTTTTACAGGGAGCACCTCAGGGTTTCCTTGGGATACTCTCAGCTGGAGACAGATCAGTTGTTGGCTCTATTTCTGTGAAGGGGGAACAGAGAACCTGTGTCCAGGAAGTGTATATATTGTGGAGGCTGATGGAAGAGGTAATGCTGTAACCTACTAAGGAAAGCCTAGTGCTACAAGTGGAATGAAATCCAGCACAGCAGTTTGAGGAGCATGTATTACTGCAATTTGAACAGATCTAGGGATTAAGGGAGAGTAGATGAGGTCACAAATAATTTATCTGTGTGAAGTCATGGGGCTTGAATGTGAAGTCATGTGAAGTCATGAGGACATAAGGGCTCTCTAATATTGTAGAAAGAGGGGAAAAATGAGAACCAAGGGCAGCAAGGTGAAGCCGGCAAATTCAAATGAGACCTTTGACATGCTTTTTATCAGTGAGTATGAACAGTCAGTGTTGCGGAGGTTGTTGATTTTCTGCCTCTTGATTTTTTCAAGTTCAAAGCAATGTACTTTCTGGAAGCAGTACTTCGGTCGAACAGGGTTGTGGATCTCAGTATAGTAATAAATAGGTAAAATGTAATGGCCTTGACAAACAGGATTCAAACTAAGAGATCTTTTGGTTCATCCTGCCCTTAAATTATCTGAATCTGTGAAATTTCTTAGACAGCTTTGACTTTCTCATCTTACATTTCATATTTCTTCTTTCTACATTCAGTTCAATGTTTTAAATTCATGCCTGAAGGCCAGAGGCACTGGTTTATTGTTGTTGTTTAAACAGTAACTGGAGGCTGAAAACATTTCTGTTTGTCCAGATCTGGAAAAATGTGGAATGATAATATTACCGAAGGGAAAGAAAAAAAAAAAAAGAAGCAGAAGGAATACTGTGTACCCAACAAAACAGAGGCAAGAATGTAGGAATGTAAATGTGTTACAGGCTGTTGGATGCAAAAATAAAACTTAGAAAAGACTGAGGAGTTGAAAGGCATAATACGATCCAATTTATTTAGGCTAGAAATTGCCTTCCCTAGATTGCTAAGGTGACAGGAAAAAAATATGAAAAGAAGGTAGTCATATTTGTTTAAGTCTGGCAGTTTCCATTGAAATGCCTGTCTCTCTGTAATAGTTTTTTTGAAGAAAGTGCCTTGGGGAATTACTAGAAAAATGAGCTTTATTAAGTGTTCATGGCCATCTGAACTACCCACCCATCCAGTATAAATATGTTCTGGCAAAACAAGTGTTTGTGTTGCCATGGCCTTTCCCATGATGTTATTTTCTTAAGCAAAAGCATTTTTCTAGCTGAGATCTTAACAAGGACACAGGCAGGGTGCCATGATTCAATCCTTGAAGAGGAAAATAATGATTTGGAGGGAATTATGAAGGAAGGAGATGGTCTCAGAGGGAGTAGAACAGAGGACTTAGATATCTAGCGACTCTTTTGCCCAACAGAAGCAGTGATCCCTTCCACTAATCACTCCAGTTCTGTTGGAGAGTAGTGCAGCCTGCACCAGCCCTGCAGAAATGCTGATAAGCCCAGTGCTAAGATTCACCTGTAGCGTCCTCAGTGTAGGGAAAATCTCTCTTAAAAATAGCTCAGTTGTTATCTGCTGAGCAAATCACATACCTCTGATACATGCTTCCTCAAATCAGGTCATAGGGCCCTGTGCTGTGCATAGGTACAGGGACTCTACACAAACATATGTCACCAAGGTCTGTGTGGACCCATTTGATAGATCTGCAAGATTTGAACTGTTCTATATCCTGGGGTTTTTTTTCTTCCTTTGCCCTGCAAAATCACTTAGGGAAGGTCCTACCTAAGGGTTTCACATTAAGTTAATACTTTTGCAAGTGAAAATTATTGTGAATTTTAAATTGTTTACTGATTTATACTCTGGCTTTAGATTAATATCAAAGTGTTTTATCATAAAAACTAGTGAGCCGGTCACAGAAGCATTGAGCAACATCTTTATATAGCTAGTATGCATCACAGCGACTAAAGCAAAGCTAACAGATGCTTACATAAAGTGCATAAGAACAAGGCAGGTATTGAGTCAACCTTTTTCTGCATATCTTCTCAAATTCCAGTAATCATTGGTTTGTGAGGTAGAGATCATATCTAAATCCTTCTGCTTCCCATCCACCAAGAGGCCACAAATTCCTTTCTGAAGGAATAAAAGAAAAAAAATACCAGCAGTACCAAAAGCTGGGGCTTATCTCTCATAGGGTTTCAGTGAGATTTGGGTGTTTTCCTTCCTTCAGCTCCTGTGAGACAACTCTTCTCACTCAAACTGCTTTCATACCCATGGTAGCTCTGCAAATCACAGCAGAACATTGATCTCACCAGAGAAAGCAAAGGGAAGAAGGTCCATGAATGCTAAATGTAGGTCCAAATCCAGATAAGAATCTCTTTTTAGGAGAGAATGCATTAAAAAAAATGTGAAAAATAAAAATGGGATAGACCACTTAGGTCATCTTATCCTCTGAAAATCGATTTTCTCCAGAACACAAACCACATCATGAGATGGGGAGCAGTACTCCTTCTTTTTGAAGCAGTGTAGTCCACATCTCACTGATACCTGAACATAACACCATTCTAGTGAAACAGATCAGTTACAGAACTATGTCAAAACAAAACAATATGGAACATTTTATTTACCTTGAAATAAAATAAGTCAGCTGGAAACTAAGAGAGCAAATAACATTTGATAGAAATAACAGAATATGCTAGAACTTTATTCCAAAAACTGTGTAATTTCTTCTCCTAACTGCTGAGACCCATTCAGTCTCCTGCTCCTGCAGTGAGATTACTTTTAGAAATCCCAGGAACAGAGCTTTCTGGGAGACAATTCTTCAGCCTACCACCTCACAAAAGTTCTTCCTGTTAAACTCAACATTTGCCTGCCATCTCATTAATCTTGTTGAGGCAACTAAAACAGCTCTTATTTGCCATCTTTCTTCTTCATACCCGGTGGAAGAAATCACAGAATACCCAATTTAAAGCTAAAAATGCACAGAAAGGAGAACATGACCTAAATCCAGCTTGCTTTATGCAACTAATTCCAATGAAATTAAAAGGCTATTTAGGGGAGGGAAGCAAACTTACACCATTACATAACACCATTTGATTATTTTTTTAATATGACCTTTTGAAAATTAGGTTAGAAAGAGAATTCCAAATTAAAATCGAATCAATTAAGTCTCTTGCTCTTGAAATTCAAGAGGGATGTATCTGATGCATGAGGCAATAATGGAACTGCATATTGTGGGATCTATCTGACTCATGGTCCTGAGTGGATTTAGTTGTCACAGTGTCCCCTAGAGAATTTGCAAGCTCCATTCAGCAAGAAAAGGGTTGACCTGGAGGATGATTCTGGAGCAGAGGGAAAGGGAACCAGCTGCAGAGGATGACAAGGCTGCCAGGAGAGCAGACTCAGAACGTGATGTCACTTGGAGGCATTTTTAAGTTGATGCTAACATGAATTCGGAGATGTGGGGAAGCCAAGGGAGACCTAGAGGCTGGAGATAAGACTATAAATTGAGTTACTGGCTGTTTGTGAGAGCTTATTTGCTGCCACAAACAGTTACGGAATTTTATAGACGTATCTCATTTGTCAGAATTCCCCCGGGTCGCTTATAAACACTCTTGAAAGGTGGCCCGTTCACACACTTTTCCTCTCTTGGAGTTTACAGTCCCTAGAGCAGAAAGTTCTTCACAGAGGTAGTGTTCTCTACTTCAGCTACAGATGGGTTTATTGGTGAGAGGTGCTTCTCTCTTTATCTTTGAAAGGATCATGCTTCAATTTGAGACTGCTGAAGGAGTGAATATGCATTTAATTCAGCCATTTCTAATATTGAAGCCATAAACCCCATGGCTGGGCTGGGCCAGAACGTGTGGAATGGCATTGGGAATGACTACAGTCACTTCTCTGTCTGCAGATGTGAGTAAGTCTCTTTTGAATGTGATTGTGGAAGGTAATTCCCATTACTTCAAAATCTGAATGGAAAAAAATTAAGATACATTTATATGTGATGGGAAAATTAAGCTAAATTAACCTAATGAACAATGAGGTTAATGAACAATAAAATAGTCCACCTTCAACAAAATGCTAAAGAACACAATGTAATTATAATTTAGTTCCAAGTATTTGCTTTTTTATTATGAAAATTAATAGTACATTTAATTAATATGGAATTATTGAGAATGACATACTTTACTGAAGAAATAATGATGAATTCCTGAACATTTGAGGTAAGTTTTGTGGTTCCTATGATAAAATATTTTTAGCTGGTTGACATATGAAGGCATTTAGAATTGGCCCAGTTTCTTTAATGGAAAATAATTTATTGTGTGAAATACTTAAAAATTATTCTCACATAACTTGCAGGGAACTTACTGGGCTTTTATTAAGCTGGAATCAAGCACACATGGTTTGTCAGTCAGTTAATTAGCTGTCCTTTAAGGTCTACCGTCATGGCCCTACATGGAGATGTAAGTGAGCATAAAGTGTCCCCTTTATTTCTCTGCTGAGCTCAGTCCTACAGGTAAGAGTGGTAAAGCAGGCCCTGCAGAACTACAAAGGAGCATTTGGTTCACTTTCCCCAATCATTCGCTATGATCATTGCACTAAACAGACTTCAGTTGCATCTGATGCACGACTGGAGCACTTTTCTTACACTGAGGGCGCAGACAACTCCATGCTACTGCTTTGTTCAGAGCACACTACGAAGTGATGATCCATTCCTAGTTGTGGTGGTTTTTTCCCCATCATCAAATAATCTAAAGCTTAACAAGATGTAAAAACTAGATTTAGTCTGATTATAAAACCTTAGTTCTATGTTAATACCTTTAGGTTATGTGGTTAAAATGTTGCAAACCTTCCTTATAAAAAGCTTAAAATAATTTTGACCCAGTTTGTGTTTGCAGTCAGATACTGATGTAAGCTGAATTGCAATAGTCCAGTTGTATATCTCTCATGTTTTAGATGAGAATGATCTGGTAATGTATTTCACTTTGAATTAGCAATTCAGTAGCATTTGTTCAGCATTTCAGCATTTGTCCACTGCTTTTTAAATGCCAATGTATGTTGTAAATAGTCTAAGAATGACTGTCACCATTGGTCTTGTCACAGAGAGGTATTATTCATATCCAAAGTCTTTGGAGGAATTAAGTCCTCTGAGATTCATAAACAATATGCTGTTAATGTATTGTATAGAAATGAAGACAGCTGATAACACCCAGCAGTGACACAGGGGGATTCAGCACAGTGGGACTCAGCTTGGAAGTGGAGGACTTCCCAGTGACTATGACTTCCTTCTTCCAAAGCTTGTCATCTCTGCTGCAGAGACAGTTGAAGTACACGCTAAAATGCTCCCAAATCACCATGTTCTCTAACATGAGTAGAATCAGTCTTGATTTTATAGTGGAACAGTTTAGAAATGGCTGGATGGATTATTCCATTTCCCTGTTGCAGGAAGCAAAGAGCAATCTTAAAGATAGGCAGCTGAAGGCCACCATCAGTTAAATCGGCCTGTGTTTGTGAGTCAACACCTCCACATATTAGAGAGGGCAAATACCAAACTTGAAAGGAATATACTAATGTTTATCGTGGCAACTGGCAATCACTTGTCTACAGCAAATCAATATAGTAACCAAAATTTTGGTTGTATGTTGAACATTGCCCCTAAAATTTTGAAGGGCCGGAGAAGTGACAAACCTCTCTGTACTGCGTCTGGCCGGGATGGGATTAATTTTCCCCATAGCAGTCCTCACAGTGCTGTGCTTTGTATTTGTAGCATGAAAGGTGTTGATAACACACCTGTGTTTTGGCTACTCCTGAGCAGTGCTCCCACAGCATCAAGGCTGTCTCTCCAGCATCCCCACTCACCTCTATAGGCCAGCAGGCTGCCAGTGGGCAAAATCTTGGGAGNTTTGTTAGTGCAACATTTGTCTTGCAGAGCAACCGCTACATGTACTAAAGCCCTGCTTCCCAGGAAGTGGCTGGACGTTGCCTGCTGATGGGAAGCGGAGAATACATCTCCTATTTTTTCTTTCTTCCATGCATGGCCTTTGCTTTTGCTTTATTAAACTGCCTTTATCTTGATCCATGAGTTCTTTTCCATCTTATTTTCTCCCCCAGTCCTGCTCAGGAGGGAAGTGACAGGAGAGAATAGGACAGCTTGGTGGGCACCTGGCGGCCAGCCAAGGTCAGCCCACCACACTTCTGGACAGATATTATGGAAAAGTTTGATGAACTTTATTTTAATTGAACACATTTTATCACTGTAAAGACCATGCCATGGCTCAGACATGTATTTTTTATTACTGTGTTTGTCCTCTGTGTCTGAAGGACTGAAGGACATTTGCCAAACTATTCAATCGTTGGACAGAAGTTGGAAGAGCTACCAGAATATGCTCCTCTAATACTTATTAGTTATACAATTTCAAATATCATGTTGCCAGCTTTTGGAATAGTGCTAAGGTATCTAAATGACTAGTATAATTCAGCAATTAACTACACGGTGAATCTAATAAATTACTCTGAAGGAGATCAACTACCTTGGAACACTGTGGTTCCTCACTGATATTACTCAGAAGGTGTTTGTGGCAAGTTATCTCTGATTTCAAACTCCTAGAAATAATTTGAGAATATGGATCACAGAGATCTCCAGCACAGTGATAGACAGTCATCTGCACTGACAATGTGTTGGATGAAGTCTTGCCTCTGGTGAGGTCAATGCAAGTTTGCAATTGCTGCTTAAGAATAAGACCATACAGCTGAATGAGGAGGGTGGTTCTTTGGGGTTTTTTAGTCAATTTTGCCCTAAGCCACATTAGTCATCAAGGTGTTGGGGTCCTGGGAAAACAATGAAATCTCTTGTTCTGCTCTTTGGGATTTCCTGTTATTGCATGAATGAAAAACAAAGAAAACAAGCTCTACATCTTGGAACCTTCAGAAAGGGAACTTAGGCCAGTGAAAGTGTCTGCTTCTTTCAGGAGATTTTGGTGTGGTTATGAGTCCTGGAGATCAGTTTGAGTTCACATACTAAGAGACAGCAGTTATGAAATCAAACCACTTGAGGTCATGTCAGTGTTCCTAGGCACTAGAAAGAGCCACACTTCTTGGTGCTGGGCCATTGTGCAGAGCCTGCCTTGGGAGATATCCCAAGGATACCCGCTGAGTATGAAAGAAGCACTCAGCCAAGAATAGCAGGAAAAAGTGTTCTGAAGTGAGGAAAGGGATAGTGTTTGTTTTCTGGTTTCAATCCACAGAAGTCCAAGAAAGGGAACCAAAAAATTAAAGAGCAAGAGGACTGAAGGGGAGTAAAAGTATCTTTTTACATTAAGACTGGCCAGAGAAGACCACTGCTTAAACTTTGGAACTTCATTATTCTGGGTCCAGCTGGCAGTCTGTTAGAAGAGTCCTCTTGACTCCTGGGTATCCAGACAAGTTTGGAGAAATGCAGGTTTTCCTGTTTCCACTCTTGCAAGAGTAACAATTTCCTTGCCAGAAACACTGATGGGGGGAAAGCTACGTATCTGCAAGTAGAAGTAAGGACAGAGAGAACAGGGTTGCTGCTTCAGGAACCCAAGGGGTACTTCTAGTATGCGACCAAGAAGAGTCTGTCAGTGTTGGTGTTGAAGGCAGTTAACTGATTGCACTGTGTCTGTGTTGACAAAAATTCCCTCAAAGTACCGTAGTAGTCAAAGCCTCTGCTGTAACATAAAAGTTAGATTTCTGAAGGTTAACTGCTCTCTGCCAGAAGAAATTGGTTTCTGTCTCATCATTTCCTGCACAGCTTTCAGAAGCAGGACTAAGCTTGTGACCAGAGCCACAGGAAGGGGCTGGTTTGTCTTGCCTGGCAGCCCCTGAAAACTCACCTCTCATACTTTTTGCCTGTTTGAAAACATGTCACTAAGAGGTGCTTGCAGGCAATAGACATTTCTCTTACTGCTTCAGTAAAAATGTCCCATCTGGCAAAATGCAGTGAGACAAACTATGATGCTGCCTAAAGAAAAGATTATCAGCCATGGGCTTTTTCCAGTGGCCAGTAACAAGGGCAGCAGCAATTACAGCTCTCGAAGTGAAGGGAAGGCTTTGCCTCTTCCGTGCCTTAGCTGATCAAGGCTAAAGTGTGCCTTGATACTGCAGTGAGACCAGGAAGTCCTTCACTCTATTATCTGTATTCTTTTCAGTGCCTTCTAGTAACAAAAAGACAGGCAAAGGGTCCATCGAATGCCACCTGAAGAACAAAAGAGAAACATGGGGCAGGAAAAGGGATGTTTCTGGAAGAAAAAAAGAAGATTGTGGGAGATAAACTGAGCTCCATTTTGTTAATTGTTTTGAATTCAGCAAGGTAAACCATAAGCCTATAACTTTAAAAATTAATATTCTCTGTTGTAATATGTAACAGTCTTTATGAACTGTTATTTCTCTATTACCGCTTTGCCTTTCAAGGCATTTTGAATTTTAAAGTCTTCTGTCCAAGTGAGGGCTTATCTGCAGGTGCCACCTAACCTTTTTAATTATACATATGTATATACACACATATTTTTAAAGAATAGTATATGGAGGGAAAATAACCAAAATAATAGAAACAGATAGTCTTGGAACCTTAACACTATATTTTTTATTTCCCTGAAAATTATTTGCAGATTTGCTGAAGAAAAACATGATTTCACAAAGACTACAGATTCCTACAAGAGGTAATAGGAGAAAGATTCTAACTTGATACATTTCCCATTTTCTTAAACTTCCAGCCAACTTTTTCCAAAGCTGAAGAGCAACACCTAAACACTGGCATGCACATGCAGATTTCATTTAGAATTTTCAAAAGTCAGTTCTGAGCAACTGTGTGCTTTGGCAATCCATTTAGGGGCACAGATATTGTTCTTAGTAAACAAATGAAGATGGACATTTATGCCTCTAGCTGAACATTCCACAAACTTATAGAGAAGTCCACATGCAAATAAGTTTAGTATTAAGTATTGTTCTATTCTGGGGTCCTATGCATTTTATATCTTCTTAGATATATTTAGTTAATTCTTGTCACCAATAAAAGGTATATTTAATCAGAGATATAATCTCCTACTTAGATCTGGGTTAGGCATTGTTACACATAGTTTGTACTATTATTTGCATTTATTTTTCTGGATAACTTTTGTTGCACAAGGAACCTGTGTGGCTGTTCTGTAGGAGTGTATACAACATGCTGTGTCCCCCCACAGACTAGTGAATTCCTGGGTCTCTTCCTGAGAACTGACTTCTGCTACACATTCTCTGATCTGTATTATGTCTGGCCTGTCTCATTCTCCCTGTCTATCTGTTCCCAGTGTGCACTCTTCAGGTTTTTGACCCCTCCTTTCTCTTTTTGTTTTGGAGTCTCCATGTTCTCATTTAGAGACTGAACGCTGGCTGTTTTTAATCCAGATATGCCCAGTCCCCCAGTCACACCTCAGCTGTCAGCACAGACATAAGCAACCACTCTGCATGGCAATGTAGCAGAGTGGGCATGAACGATGCAGAACTGCTTGGCCCAGGGACCAGGGATTGCTCCTTAGAGGAGATGACATAATCCTGAAGGTGTAGCCTCTTTGTGTCCACTTGCCTCCCAGGCTCCCAACAGTATCCTTGTTTCCTGCTCTTGCCATAATGTGACTAGTGGTAACTTATTTCTTTGCCCAGTGACTCCCTACTACTTTGCAAAATGAGTTTCAGGTACAGAGTAGCACACGACAACACCCCAATCTGTCACCAAGCCCAGGAACACTAAGGTTTTGCTAAAAGAGATAACCTAGCAAGTCAGGGAGAGAGATGTCCCCACAAGCTCACAGACTGTGCCATCATCCAGGCTCAGATTTCTAATTCTGTAATTACTTAAATATTTAGTCAGGTGCAGCTGTATTGCAAACTAGTATTTCCATTTCTAGGTTACCTTTGTAGCCACATTTGTCATAGGTGGCAGTGAGGCAAGAAGTAATTGGTAATTTTCATGGAATGCTGGCATACACTTCTATGTCAACTTCCCTTTTTAGCTAAATGCTGTTTCAAAAAATCTTCCGTGTTAGATATGGATAAAAATAACTTAAGAGATTGGAGGAGTTTTTCATACAGGAATCAACAGAAACAAAAATCCTACTCTACCTCTGCACAGCACAAGCAATATTTAAATGTTTCAGGCATTTTCGCAATGGTTTGAGTTGGAGGAAAACTGAACCAAACACCGACCATAATCTTTCTAATAGAATTTAAAATTTTTGAGCACATTGCAGTTAGCCTGTTGTCTGACAATATTACAGGAAAGGGGTTAGGTCAGAATGACCTAGACACATGCAGGAAAACCATTACCTTCTCGAGGCATTCTGCTTGGGATAATAATGTTGAAACCTACAACAAAGAATGGATCATGTCATAGTGGTAAGCTTAGGAGGGAACACCTAGGCTAGGAAGGGCTACAAATGTGTGGAAATGTTGATACCCCCCTCATTGCTGCTAGAGAACAAGAGTCCTAAAAGGCTGAATGCTGTTTAAGTGGAAAAGCTTGACAGCATGTGCCTGGGAACATAGTTGGCTTCTGGCTCGGGATAATACTGTCAGGCAGTACCACCTCAGGGTATCAGTGTGGCCTTTTGGGCTCAGGAGGAAACACTGTGCTTCCAAAGTGCAGTATCACTTTCAGGCTAGGAAAGAGCAGCTATGAGGGTTATAACTGAGCACAGTTACTACCAGACTGCGCTGAACAGGACAGAAGGCTCTAAGGCTATGCTGTTGCCTGAAAACTGCAGTTTGGTACAGTTCCACTCCAGCTATATGGGGGACAAAAGCACTTTGGTCAGTTTTTAACACTTATTTTAACACTTTTCTCTCACACGTCTTTGACAGTGAGTGTTTGAGAGAAGTCCCAAGAAATCCAGAACACTGAATGTGTCATGGTAGGCAAAAATATTTTTCTCCTCCTCTTGATTCCGAGGCTGTGAGCTAAATCATCATGTTTGCTTCCCTTTGCCATCCACTTCTAACACATAAACAAAGCAACCACTCTTCTGTTGCAATGTGTCTGAGGTAGCTGTAATCACCATGCTGACTGACAGTAATTGGTATTTGCTTTGGTCAGCTTTAGAGTCATGCTAATTAAAACTGATCTTCCTACTCCCATATTGAAAGAAACACAGTATCTGGAGGCAAGATCGTATTGTCAGACATGGGGAAAACTTTAATAAATCCTCAGGCACCGATGTCTGCCTCCCTCAAAGCTGGCAATAGTAGTTTCCATGCTCCAAAAGAACACCGTCATATTCTCTAGGCTCCTGTCCTTTCAGTGTGCATCAGCACTTCTACTAGTAGGACAAGAAAAGCTTATTATGCTAGATAGCAAGCCAGCACATATTGTTGACTGGCAATTTGTGTGATGGCCAGAGATATCTACTATTTTTTCTGAAGTTTCCTTTCTCCAGTACTTCACTGGAGCACTTTCTTGAACATGAATAACACCCCCAGAAACCTGTAGAATGGGGAATAGAAAATACTGAAATAGGAGGAAGCACTGGGAATCCAGCGTGCGATTCCTCAGTGTGGGTTTTAGTCAGGATGCTGGAATCAGTACAAAATGCCTAATAAACTCTAATTATGGCACAGTTTAATGTTGTCTTAAAGTACCTCCAGCAGCCTGTTGCCACCCATAAGTTGGTTCATTATGGAATCAGCAGAAAGTGCTCACCTTTCTGAAGCATTAGCACACTGCCTGCTGTGCTGGTTCAGCTGGGTGTTGTCTGTTCAGTTTCTCACTCACTACTGACGTTTGATAAGATGAGATTGGAGTCAGAGGCTTCAGAATGATAGAATGTCTTTGTCTTGTAACCTCTGTCTGCTCAACAAAAACCTCTGTAAAGACTTCAAGGTTTTTTGAAATCTAGCAAAATAGCTTTCAGAGGATGCCTTGAAGTTTTGTAAGATACTACAGATTTTCACTTACAAAAACTTGGAAGTGGTGTTGTGCTGGTTCAGCCATTATCATTTTATGCTGCCATCAGTTGCCTGACCGTGCAGGCCAACGCTGAACTCAGCAACATCCCCTCAGAAGTCTTTCAAACAATCGTACCATAGGTTCCTGTGGGCCCAGCTCCTCCGCTGCCCACTGTGGTGCCAGCATCGCCTGCTGGACACAGCAGACAGAGATGGCTCCCTCAGTGGCCCTTCACATGGAAGGACACCATTGAGAGAGCTCAGCAAGATACAACCAGCCCCAAGAAAAACCACATCCAACAGGAAGCTCCTCTAACTGATCGGCTTCTGGTTAAAGTAGCCCTGGCCTTGCCCACCACCCCAACCATGACAACCTGAGTGAGGGTGGAGCCCCAGAGACACAGGTGGGTCAGGTTCTGCCTCTGGAACATGAAGCCAATAGGGAATCCAAAACATTCTGCTAGGTTGTGACTCATCCACAGGTCGACTCCAACTTGGGGCCCACAACACAGGCCCCTGCACTTCAAATAGGTGCCAGGAAAACTAAAGAACTTAAAAATCAGATTAAATAGATACCAGTGAATTTTCCAGGGCTCTTTCATCCTTCATTTCTTAACTTGTTAATACAAATGGTTCTGAAAGAAGGAGGCCAGTATCAAGAAGAAAGTTACAGTGTTTGTGTCTTTTTCAGCTTTAATTAATGCTATATTATTTCATCAGTGTTTTTTATAAGCCACTGATAAAAGTAAAGATGTACTTGCTTCAACATCTCCTTAAGATGTTGCCAAACTCATGCTGAGTATGTACAAAGATTTTATAACTGAAGATACATATGCATCAATTTATGTATGTAGTAATTTGACAGTATTGTAATGAGATTCTATTTTTAGTGCCACTATTGTCTGCTTTATTTATTTTTTGTTATTCTGGCAAACATGGACCTTCTCTGAAAATATTGAAGTTCTGATGTGAGAACCACAAAAACTGTAGGTTCCAAATGACTACAGGAACTACAAGATGTCTTGATTGACCCAGATTTACCACCATGAATTTTAGCTTTTCCATTGTTCTGTAATATAGGACCATACAAAGAAAATATACTTACTAGGCTGGTGTAAGACATTTTGACAGTTTGGTAGACATCGCATTCCTACTTTCTTTTCTGTTTTGCATGGCATTGCTGTCTTCCATACCATTTAGTAGTTGCATAATTGTTCCCTTTCAAACACACAAACAATGAGGTCAACTTGAGTCACATCAAATAACTAGAGCAAATACCACATATGAAACCATTTAAGATAACAAGTCATGTGATTACATATATTACCTCTACCCTGGATTTTCTGGATCATACTAGAAGTGTGTTAGAATACACAAAAGCAGCAGAGCTTACTATCTGACTGTTTTGCCTATGATAAGCAACTGATGAGCAGTTTATTGCAAAGTATTTAACACAGACAAGCTAGAATTTAAAGTTACCTTCCTCTAAATCATTATGCTACTAATTTAAACTGACCTTTTCAAGGCAAAACCTGTGTTTTCCTGCAGGAAAAAAAAATATGGCAGGGATGAAGGTTTAATTTTATTTTAGTGGTTTTAATAACATTCAGCTATGTTACATTTTAAAGCTGCGTAATTATCAGATGTAACATCTGGGATACAGTATCTATCAGACTGTGTTTTATCCAAACTGGGCACAGATACAAGAAAGTGTTATTTGTATTTATTAACTGGAACATACAGAGAAAGGTCAACACTTTCCCTATTCACCCTTCATCAGCAGAGAGGCTGGTGAGAGAGCAGGCTAAAAGTAAAACTCCTTCATCGACAAAAACTTTTAACTTCAAAAATATGCAAGACACATGAAAGCAAAGAATAAGCTTCTTACCTATACATTTTTTCTCTTATTGAATATTGTTCACTTAAATTATACTCATAGAGTACCTCACAGACTTCTGCTGTTTTTAACTGAGGTCAAAAGAAGTGGTTTCTCTCTTGCTACAGTGGTTGACAAGAAGAAAGCATTAAAACACCATTCCTAAACAAGAAGCAATTAAGAGAAAGCAGAAAAGGGTTAAAATAGTTCCCATTAATATGTTTTATTCCTTGCTGCAGCACCCTTGAAGTAAACTAGTCAGTTGCTTCTTTAACCTCCCAACTATTTGTGATAGCAGTTACAATTACTGGCCCTTCAATGCAAGTCATTCTGCCTCGTGTCCTGAGATTTTGTGAGTCTTTCTCTTTTGTTGTCTACACTGCAAGGCCTCAGAGAGAAGAGTTAACTCTCTTCTAACCTGATGGTCCTGGAGAGTTTCATGGTGCTGCTGGAGGTTTTGTGGACACAGGTTGAGCAATCCTGTTGGTATCTCTTACTGTGTAGACATATGTTTCTATACCTATATGTTGTCATTAGCCAGTTTTCCAGTCATCTGCTGCAGCGCTGGCACCATTCACATTCCCAATATATCACAATAGAGTGGCTTTTCTTGCATGGAGGGGATTCTCAACACAGAAACTTTATTCATAATAACAAAAAATGTCTGACTGGGTTAGAGCAATAGTCTCTCTAGGCCAATGTGCTGCCTCTTCCTGTGGTCTTTTCTTCTCATACTCCCCTAGCATCGTTGGATTAAGGATTTTAAAGAGCATGCCTCTGCCTTATAGTGTCTGTTTTGATACTGTTATCTGAGATATCTTCTCCTTTGTTTGTTTGTTTGTTTGTTTGGCTGATGCCAGCTACTTCCAAAGAGTCTCAGGACAAGAAATTCCAGGAATTCGCTAAGTGTTGTGTAAAAAAATGTATTTTCTTGTATCAGTTTTAAATCACTTTCCTGCTAGTTTCAGTGAATGCCCCCGCACCTCCATTGTGATATTGCAGGATTTGATGAAGAACATTTCTGTGTTCACCTTATCCACCACCTTAGTAATTTTATACATCTAAACCATCCTCAGCCTTCAACTCTCCACACGGAAGAGTTCCAGCCTTTTTTGTCTCCCCTCAGAAAGCAGGGACTACATCCCCTTGCCCCTTTATATTGCTCTTCTCTCTGCCCTCTGTAGACCCACTGTTCTTGTGACATAGAGATCAGAACTGTGTGCTGAATTCAAGGTGGAAGTGCACCGAGGTTTTCTATAGTGCCAGACTGACCCCTCTGTCATGTTCTCAGCAACCTTCCTAATGATGCCCAACATACAGATTTCTGACTGCTGCTGGACACTGAACCAGAAGATCACATTTTCCCCCTCAGCATCTCTGACTTGGCCTACAGCACCTATTCTCTTTTCAAAGGAATGGGGTTTTTGAGTCCCTTTCTCCATCATAGAGTTGTTTGTTTTTTTTTTTTCTCCCGTCACAGTTACTTTGAATACATGAGAGCTGCCAGAGTTAAAATCTGGACTAATCCAGTGACTGGTGGCTTCAGACTGCTGTGTTTTAAACCAGAGAGCAGAATGGAATCCTAACTGGAAACCAAAACTGGATCTGGAACGGAATTTGAAATGTCATTTTGGAGCCCTTTTCAAACATACGTATATATAAAAGTTACTATTTTACAATAGTAATTTGACTGAGATCTGGCATCCCCTAGCAGATATTTGTGCAGTAGAAGGACTGTTTAGACTAGTTTTTGCACAAGCCTTTGTTTCAAGACTGTAGCAAGGGTGCCTGGCTGCTCTTTGCTGCTCTTTAGGTTCTCACTGGGCTTGTTCACACAGGGGCCTGCCTCCAGTGATCTGCAGTAAACAGCCTTTAATGGAAGAGGGCTGGCAATAGCTTTGATTTATGTTCTTCTGTATCTGTCAATTGTGTGATTATTGCTGATGATGTGCCCTGTAGGTGACAGTAGGCCTAAGTTTCTTGAGCCTTTTCCTGTCAGTCCTACGGCGTGCCTTACTGGGTAGGTGTGTTTACATGTGTGTGTTTCTGTGCTTCCATGATCTCTGTTTCTGTATGTTCATCTGTTGAGTAGTGGTGGTTCAGCCTGTTCGTTAGTCCTGTCTCCCACTCCTCTGCCTGAACTGCCAGTAGTTAACTGCAGCGCTTCACCTTATTTACAGCCTTACCTGGGACCTTACAGATTTAGGCAGCGGGAAGCTGCTTCTCTGGCCTGGGAACATGCCTGATGCCTGTCCTGAAGCGAGGAAGCACAGATGTAGGCTGAAGTAACTTCTTGGCAGAAGGTCCATGCTCCAAGTGTGCCCCATTCATACAACATTTCCATTCTCACATTTGTAACCATTCATAATAGAGGATGTAATAAGAGTATGTAATGCTCCACGTAAGCTGGGTGTGCTAAATGAACCAACTAGTGAATCACTGTGTGTCCAGTAATGAGCGAATTTAACCAGCACTGATTCCAAACCAGAGGTAGATAAAATAGGTCCCATTTCAACTACTTGTTTTAAACCCATTATGAATAGAGGGCTGAATGTTATATGTAAGTATCATATAGTGTACAATTTTTGTAAAAAACTTTACAGTCATAGAAATGAAATTAAACATTTTGATAGAAGGCTCATTTTTTCAATGCCTCTTTGAGTTGCTTAGCAGAATTTAAAATAAAATTTTTAAAATCCTTCACATAAACCAAGAGATCTTTACAATCTTTTACAAGTCATCTCTACTGTCTTTAGCTTCCTCAGGTAGAATTTGAAGAAGGCTTTCATAGCAGACATAGTACTTCCTTCTTGTGCAAGTGTTGTTGGACTATGTATTATAATAAAAACATTTTGCAGCAGGTTATTAAAATAAAAATACTTGTATTATACTAAAGATATATAACTTACATAATTATATCAGAGTAAATACAACTGTGCTTTCAATCCAGTATAAAAATGTCATTGCAGAAGATATTCCCTTCTGTTTGTAACAGCTAGAGGAACAACTTCAGTTCTGTGATCATAGAAGCCGACAGCTCACACCTAACTACTACTGAGGCGTTGCATTGTTTAGGCCTTGTTTAGATAGATGGGAGAAACAGGGCAGTCTGATTCATCACACTGTTCTGATTGCTGCCTTTTAAAAGCTCTCTGTCTAGAAATGCAGAGCATGTGTACATCTCTCCAGTCATGAGTTCTCCTGAAAAGGCAATACTGGTCTTTCTAACTTCAGCTCTCTTTACTCATCAGTAAATACATAATTCCTGTAACAGACACGAACCAGTGTTCTCCTTTGATCTCTTCATGACATACCTTGAAAGCATTATTTTCTCAAAAAAATGCAGCTGTACTTACTGTTCTCTTGGTAGCCCACAGTGGTAAAAGTGGCATCAGAATAGAAGAAGTATCCAGGCATCTGTTGGGCAAAATGTAGCCCCTGAGCTTGCTCAGAACAGCAGAAAGAACAGAATTGTTCTCCATCTCCCCAGAATATTTAAAGGTATTGTGCTGTTCCTGCTTTTTCTGAGTAAAGCCCAGGAGGAATGAAAAATTTGAGTCTCTTCCTTACTCAGCATACTGAGTAACCAGCCCAGGCTGATATAAAATTCTTTTAAATGCAGGCCTCCCTGCTGGCTGCAGCACTGTGCCACTTTGACATCCAGCAGTAATTTTAAATGAAAGTGATTTATTTTTCTTTAGAAGGCAGCAGATGGCAGCAAAGTTATACAGATGTGCCACACTGGTAGAAGAAGAAAAAAAAAAATCTTAGTACACACTCTCTAACAACATTCCATGGAAAAAACGTATCATTTGTTTCTGTCTGTCTTGCAGTGTGTTTAAGACAATAAATCAGGTTTAAAGGCCATTGTGCACTTGTAATGTGAGGGGCTTTTTTCCCGTATTACCAGGAGTTAATGAAATCAGCTTGGGGTAAGCTGATGTGAATTATCACTCAGTAAATCATCTTTGTCTCTGCAGGAATTGATTTCTTTGTGCAAATCTTTTTATATCCTTCATTAAACAGATACTGATTACCTTGCGCAAATATTATCACAAAGTGCTAGACTGTTGGTATGTGCACCCTGACTGATACAGGAGCTTTGACTGCCAGTCTCTGCTGGGAGCTGTGTACACCACTCACTCTCTCATTTGAGTTAGTTGTCTGGTTACATCCTTTTCTGAGGCTTCAAAATAGGTGATGAGATTTTATTTTAAAGTAGAAAGAAGAGAGAGAAAAGAAAATGGTGCTATATAAAGTCATAGTGCTTAAAACACTCCAAAATCCTACTGCATTATGTAAAAAATGAAATCTGGGTTTTGGACAAGAGCACTGGAAGTTTCTGGGATTTGATCCCTACTCATGAACATGTTTCATGCCGCACTTGTATGCTTGTTGAAGCTGTCATTGCCAGCAGCACCACACGCACTTACGAGGAGCAGCAATGTGTGATCATTTCAGATTGTGCTCAGAGTCTAGATTTAAGTTGCATCTTTTTGATAGAGTACCCATCCCTTTTGTCTACCTTTTAGTAGTTTCTTCAGTCTTCAAAAACAGAACTTGTGAATAAGTATAAACTAAAACTTACAATACGATCTTTCAGTATAATAATAGACAAGTTTTTGAAAGAAAGCAAAGGTTTAGATTTTTTTCCCCTGAACTGCTGAAGTCAGTAGACGTTTTGTTTCAATTAGATGGGATCAGCCTGGGATTTGGTGTTGAGATTTGTATCTGGCTCACCAGTTCATCACCACCAGAATGTCTGATGTCTGTAGTGAGGAGACTAATGATATATGCCAGTTGCATATTTTTCATATTGTTTATCAATAAAGGGCCAGACTATGAATTTGTTCCTTATGCAGAAAGAGATGCAGAGCTGCACAGCCCTAGGAAACAAATTACTTAGAAAAAGTGACTTAGAAATCATCACTTTTTCCTTGTCTCTGAAGAGAACAAATTTACTTTACAAGGTGCAGCTGTCGTCTTCCATTGTGCAGGCTCAGATCTGCTCCTGAGTGCTCACACACAGGCAGGGAAGCAGAGTGGCCTTTCAGATTTTGCTGTTATCTAGCAGAGAGCCAGAATAGATTCAGGTCATGTAAGGGGAAATAAGGTACCCACACACCCTTTTGTCTTCTCCTGTAACAGCAGTGGGATGAATTACATGGTGGCCTTTTAGTCTTTGAGTGTTTCAGTTTCATGATAACTCCTGTGGCAGTAACCATCTATTAAAAGGACAATAATCATGTTTATTTGATGAATGGCTTAGTGTGCTCCTGAACTAACAGATAAGATCGTTATGTTTGTTCTCCTGTTTCTGCCAATACTACTGGACAGCAGAGATTAAGACCCGGACATTTGTTTGTTTATTTTTACGCCATGTTAGCAAAGTATGAAGAAAATATAAACCATTTTGTAATTGCTGGAAAAGTTGCATGTAATTTGCAACCTGACAGATCTGGGAAGTGACAGTTGACTGAAAGTATTGGAAGAATATTTATTTTGCAAACCTATTCTGAGAGTCGGGATTTATGACAAAATATTTGCCTTCAGCTGGGCTGGATGGGTCTTTCCTGACTTTGGAAAAACCCAGGCTTTTTTGAGTGGGATGGGAGACTCAAGGAGATCTAGTTAAATGTTTGGTAAAAGTTATCACGGAATCAAAGTTAAAAGATTTCGTTTGGCCTCCTCTTTGCTGTTGCTGTTGCTGGGAATTTTGCAAGCAAAACACTCCAGTCTTATAAAATCATTAACATTGATTCTAGTCTTAATGGAACCATTTGTTTTTCATTTGGATACATTATAGTTATCAAGCATTTTGACTAGTGTATATAGCATGTAGTAAAAAGGCTTTTACATAGCAAAATTCTTTACCTCATGAACAAATTATGCTCCTTCTCCTCATGAAGGACACATGGCCCTGCTCCAGAGAATTAACTGTTTAAAAATTAAAACAATTTCGAAGCTGACACAAATTATTTGGTGAAAAAAAAAAACACTTTCTTAAGAAATATTTGGATAATAAAAGCAAATTCTTGTGAACATAATAAAGAAATTTTAGTTAGACATAGTTGGATTTAGTTATTGGTTGTATTCGGTCATAGTGGAATTTTTTCTCCTGGTGCCTGTGTGCTCCACACTAAAGTATGATGTGAGATAATATTAAATGGTGTATTGACGGCACAAGGAAAATATTTGGATGGCTGTCTGGAGTTGCCATTATTGGCTTTAATTATGACTTGCTGTCCTCTGGGTACTAAATGAGCCAGAAAAGGCTTCATATGTGCCAAAGTATTCATTAGTATTCCCCTTTCTGTCATTGTACTTGCAGAAAAAGTTTATATCTGGCACCTGACTGCAATTCTTATTAGCACGGACCAAGATGCTTTACAGATTTTGATAATCATCTGAAAGTACACCAGTGTCTCTACTTTTTGGATACAATAGATGTTGTTCCTAGGTAACAGTGGCAGAACTCTTTGACCACTTTCTGATGTAGCTGGAGAACAAAGACTTTTTGCAGTCCTCCATATGATGTGGCTGCTTAAAGTAGGTTTTGTGTTACCAGCTGGAGAAAGAAAAATAATTACTTGTTTCCCTCTTCCAGGTGAAGGGACCTACTCTAGAACTTTATGGGAAAGCACTTGTAGGTCAGCATTTTAGGCCTTTTGCCACCATTTTGTATAGCACTAATAATGAGGTAACAAAAAACTTTCTGAGGTAGAAATAGCCTTTGGAATCTATTTTGGTAGTAAAATATTGTCTGTAGTGAAGTACTCTTTCTTTGCCATAGGGTGTCTCTAGGATAGGTACAAAACAGTAACTCATAAAGGATATTCCATGAACTCTTCTGACACTTCACTATAAAGGCTGTGCTGAGAATGGCAACCACTCCTTTGGCATCTGCTCTTGAACAGACTGGTGGACAAGGATGAATTCCTGCCCCAAAACATATTTACCATTGCAAAACTTAATTTTAATTTAGAACCTTGTTTGAACTGAGCTTATAGTCATCTTTTAAGCGGCCTTTTAAATGCTGGCCTGTGAGACACCTGACTGTTCTTAGAAGAAAATACTTTAAGTAAGGTGTGTAAACAGATGCTCCTGATTTTGTAGACATTTGATGATATCTTCCACTTCTCATTTGTGACGTTGAAGTATAAGCTGGCCTTGACCTAAGCACACAGCTCTTCTTGAACTTTCAGGACTTTAAGAAGATGCTTGCTTTCATTGGCTGATACTATTTCACAGTCTTGTTCTCCCTGAAAACTCAGAGGTTTCAAAATCCTCACACTCCTCAGAGATTTTAATGTGTACAGGTATGGATTTCACCTACTGTTTAAAGTTAGTGCCCAACATTTTGCTTTGTGGGATGTTCACAGTGAAAAGATGCTTAGCTAAAGTTCTTCAGTTATGTCCCCTGCTTGGGCAGGAGGAAGAGCTTTCACCTGGACAGCTCTCACCTGGGGCAGGTACACAAATGGATGAGGAGGAAGAATGCTGTCTCTGTATATTTTAGCCCTTACAGACTAGTTTCCCAAAACCTGGAACTAAGTTTGGTTAGCTGTGTAATGGGAGAGTCTCTGCCTGCTCTGTCATTGTTCTCCAGCCTGTCTAGCCTAACTAAGTTTAGTTAAAATACATAGTCATAGGTTTTCCAGGATTTCCTTTTTGGCTCCATACATTGAAAGAACATGCTGCCTTCCAGGCACAGGGCTACCCACTACCTTCTGGCTTGTCTAGTTCAGCAGTGTTGGTCTTTATGCTTTGAAAGACGGGGTTTCAAGGATTTGGAGGGGGATGGAGGGAATTAAAAAGAAAAAAAAAAATCTTTATTTTCTTCAGTTGCTGATTATTGCAACTACAGTTTTGCTTCTCCGTACAAGTGCGGCAGGTGGTGCTCCTGATCCTTCCAAACAGAAATTGCAACTCCCTAAGCTCAGTAAAGTCAGAGTTATGCCATCCAGCACCGGCTTGCTGGTTTTAGCCCTGTCCAGTTAGTCCAAGGATCTTGCAGCCTTGCCAGAAGTGTTTCTATCAGTGAAAGGGAAAGGAGGGGAGAAATGGTATTTTAAGTGGGGACTGGGTCTTGGCAGTAAATGAAGAAAAAAATTAACAGAAGTAGCTACTTGGCAAGTATGCACTTAACCATGCTTATAGCCAAGTCCAGCCTTGTGTCCCAAGTTTAGATGGCAAAGATGCTACAAGTATAACCCATAAGCAAAACATTGCAATGATTAAATTGTATGGTTCAGTTGAAGTCATTGCAGTTGTGCTGTGTACTTTAAGAAGGACCATGCTTTCATCTACACATTGTCATCTCCCACCGCAGCCAGCCCAAAACTTATAAGCAGCAACTGTTTTAATCTTGAGATCTTTCATGATTTGAGAGTAGCCACCTGCTTGTTTTTCAGCTGGGAGCTGTAATCTGCACTAAAGATCACGCATTTGCTGTCACGCCTTACATCTTACAAAGTCTGGATGAGAAAGGCCATTAGCAGTAGAGAGGTAAATTCTCTACCAGCTGTTACAAAGGAGATGGTCATTAAAACTGGCGAGTGTCAAATGTTTTTTGTTTTTTGTTTTTTTTAAAAGCACGTTTTGAGTGGAAAACCCACCTCTCAAGAGTCCAAAATTCTTAGCTGAAAATGTTCAGGAAAGTAACTAAAAATAGGCAATTCTGAGGAGAACTTCAAAACTTTGGGGAGAAAAAATCATTATGAATATAGGCCAGGTATCTAGTCAACTGGATTCCTACCCAGGCTATTTTTGCGGCAGTATTTCTGGAAAGGCACCATTTCCAGTTCTTTCTAATTTTTCTTGTAAATATATGTTCCTTGGGCATTTAATATTAGGTTAAAAAAAATGCCCACTTAACTTATTCTAGCAGCATTTAGTGCTGCTGTTCCCCAGTGCTCTCGTCTATACGTTAACTATGTTCAGAGATACTGTAAAATAAGGGACATTGTATGTTTTACCCAATATGTTACTCAAATACATGTTTAGCTTTTAGTTTTTCTTGGAATGCAAAGAGAACACCAATAGATGGTGCTGTTGGTACATTAATAAGCTTCAGTTTCACACTTGTTTTCTGGTCTGTGGTTGGAATTTTTTTTTAGAAAAAAACAAAAAAAGAACAAAACAACAAAATCCCTCACGCTAAGCTTTTATCCAAGATGTTCTGCCCACACTGAACCGGTCACCATTTAACTTTAACCTGAACTGTGGCCCAGGAAATCCTTCAACATAAATAACCTTGGAAGCTACCATGACCATTTTTGGAACTTGCTCCTTCAATAAATCTGTTACTTTGTTGTGCAATGTTGAAGGGTGCAGTTGTTTCTCTGATTAATTAGGGCAAAAAATAAACTTGCGTGATCAATCCAAACTGTGACACATTTCAGCCCTGGCTGGAACACGGGTTAGAAAAGGCCTTGGAGCCTTCTCAGCAGATCTACCCTGGGATTTTAAGATGCATGCTTGCTTCTGAGTTTACTCGATTTGACTAGGTAAGGCAGCTGCTAACAAAGTCTGTAAGGGAAGAGTTTTATTCTGTCACAGAAGTGCCATGACAGGTTAGTAAGAGCAGGACTGAACACAGTAAGACATAATTCCTCCTAACCACCTGCCCCCTCTAAAGACAACATAACAGAACTGGTTTATGCAATAGTGTTTATTTTATTTCATGTATTACCCATGGAGAACAGCTGATACATTCTCTACATCTTTCACCAGTCTGGAATGCAAGATTAAAAAAGGTAGGGAGAAAGAGTTTAGTGTTTGACATTCACGATATGAAAAATAGAGGGGATACAATGTTTTTAAATGCCCTTATGCAATATATATATATAAAAAACGTATAAAAATAAAATATATATTTTTAAAAAAAGATACAAACAGGACATGACACTGGACAACCTTAAATATCGATACGTATCTCATGATCCACACACACCGCACTTAACAAAAACCACGTACAATTGCACTTTTCCTCTCTGTGACGTTCAAGTATATCGCAGTCCCCGCAGGGACTGCTGAGTGTCCGATTCCCTGCCGGGTGCAGATAACGCAGAGGGTAGAGCAGATGCGGGCGACCTGTCCTCGCCCCGGGCCGAGCGCGGCCCCTCGCACACCCCGCGGTGGAGGGCGAGGCG